>JAMKCH010028214.1:0-18737 GCA_023653785.1 Ophioderma brevispina
ATTAGGCAGAATTGTAAAGAAAAGGGCTTCACGGTTTTGGAGAATAATTGTGAGCGAATGAAATCGCTTAATATGACTACAAGGAGTGTTATCCAGACTTTAATCATAGTTTTTTGAGACAACCTTCATATCAGAGGAAATATACTGATTTTGGTGAATTTGTTATAAGAAGGAAAGATCTGGAGTAATAGTCTATAGTTAAACCTTTTCAGTGTTGTCATGATGTTTAAAACTAGAATATTTAATATAAAAATCAATTATGAAATGTTTGATGACGAAAAGTACGTGACTTTAAAATGATTTTGTAGATAGTAGCATATGTTCCCTGTGTAATAAGAACCCAGAGACAGATCAACATTGGATGTATGATTGGAGCACGCCTAAAAAGTTGTGGTCTCGAGTTTATAACATGGCTGGAATGAAATCATGCACTCTAGTATTACTCTGGAGTACAAACAAGTCCTGTTGGGTAAAGTTACAGAGTCAGATCTTTCAACCTATGTATTAGTCTGGTGAAAAAAATGATCTATGCATGTAGATTTAAGAAGCTTAAGCCAAGTTTTTGCTTCAGTTTAAATATCTCGTAAAATTGAACTTTCAAGTGGAGAAAAATGATGCAAGAATAATAAACCTTTCATAAAGTTAATTGTAAAGTGGAACGGTAATGGAAACAGTTTCTTGGAAAGTAATTTTCAGACTTTGTAATCGTTCTTAGAATTTGTAAAAAAATGTATGTATTTTTTTTTTGTGGAAATTGTATAGTGATGTATGTATTCCTTTTTCCTTGAGCACAGGAAATAAATGGACCTTCATTTGGGTTCTTCTAAAGAGAAAAAAAAAAAAAAAACGTTCACGCCTAGCTGAGTGCTACTAGAAACCTAGAAATGTACAGTTTCCCCAAAACCTCAGAAATATACCCAAAAATGGCACAGGACAAAATCTTTACCACCCAAATTTTGTTACTGTCAACACATATGATTAATTTCAAATTTCATTTCAAAACCAAACCATCAACATTTTAAGTGACTCTTCATTTAGGTAAGGGCCATATTCCGGACCCCAACACTTGTCTCAGCACTGACGTCGTCTGCTCACCTAGTTTATTTTAGTGGTGTGATTCCTGAATACCAGTTATTGATTAAATACAGAAGACCACTCTCCTCCATGGTTCACTAGGAATTGGGCAAATGAATCATGAAAGCATCCCCGTCCTTCGGAGGGGATGTATTAAAACCGTCGGTCAGTGCAATGAGAAACAACTGCCATACATGTATAACATCGCAAGGCCAATCATAATTATCTGGGCCAGCAGGGGGGGTGCAAAAAGTGTGGGAGCTGGGAGCGCCGCTTACAGGAAATGAGAGCTCAATTGAGGAAAGAGAAAAAAAGGGTACAAATATGAAGCGTTAAAAAATTTCTTGAGGGAATAAATAAAGAAAAGGAAAGAAGAGAAAAACAGGAAGAAAAGAAAAAAGGGACAAAGAAGAAAATAAAAAGACGGAGAAGGAGAACAGGAGGAGGAAAAGATATAAAATGGTGCAAAGGAGTCTCTTAATAGCCATTTCAGCAGTTGAGAGGAACTCTAATAGGAGCTAATAGGTCTAAGGAAACCTGGGAGGGAACATGAGCGAACAGAAAGAAAACCTTGGAGAAATGTGATGAAAGAAAAAACCTTGGGGTAATCATGCAGGAAAAAGAAACCTAGGAGAAAGGTGAGGAAAGAAGCCTAGGAGAATGGTGGAAACATTCGAAGTATGTGGAAATGAAACTGGATGAAAATGTGAGGGGAAAAAAAAATTGCACAAATAAAGAAAGAAACTAGGAGAAAATGAGGGAAAGAAACCAGGACAAAGGTTAGGAAAGAGAATCAAGGGAATTGTGAGGAAAATAAAATCCAGGGAAAAATGTAGAAAAGAAACCTAGGATAATAAATGTAAGAAAAGACTATAGGTAGAAAAATGTGAGGAAAGAACTAGAAAACAATTAATAATGAGGAAAATGAGAAATGAAAGTGGTTTGAAAACAGGGTTATTGTGGAATCAAAGACAGAAAAATTCGTGAATGATGATATGGGTTTGCAAAGTTTGGAGGCTATAACGTTGATCACGATAAGTCAGTCAGGCTGAGGAACTTGTGCAGATGGTGTACAAATTAATTGGGAAAAATAAAGAGGAATAGGGGAACTCGAGATTTAAAAACCTAGCAAATATGCGAGGAATTTCCAATTGGTTTGAACTAATGGGAATTGTGGAAGGCAAGTTTGAAACACAAAAAATAATGAAGGAGGGGATAAGAAACACAAATATATAGGCAGCGATATAACGGCCGCAGACGAGATGCTGTGCACCATGTAGCCGACCAAAGCCTGTTCGTCATTAAGTTGGGTGATGTTCAGAGGATCCTCTGGATGTCTCGAGCAATCACATCAATGTAATTAAAGGGGCGATGAACCCCCTTGTTTTGGGATGGTAACTTCCAACATGTGGACGTCTGAGACTACTTGATCAATGGCACGATGACAGTGACGGCAAATCGTGCTCAGCATTGGACAACAGAGGATGAAATTGAAGGCATCTCCATATGATCTGTGCTGGTCTTGTGACTCACGCCCAGGATATGGTTTGTACTAGCATAAGAAGCTTCGGTGTAGGTGCCATCCAGTCTGTCTGTAGCTCTTTCTTCCTGGCCGTCCTCAAGCATCCATATAACAGATACTCTACACAGGCTATAAAGAATTTCAGCTTGGTTGCATTGAGTTTACCAGATTGCCAGAGTGGTGTTGTATAGTTATTGGCAGGCATCCAAGTTGTCATTGGTGACAGGAGTCTTTCTTGCTGTCGCAAACATAGGACCCTAGATATTTGAAAAGCCTTGACCTCTTTGTCAGTTGGCTACATCGTTGTGCAGATAGGTGATTTTCTTCCTCATTGACTGTCATATATTCAGTCTTCTGCATTTAGAGTAGGCCAACTTTGTCTTGCAGCATTCTCAAGTGATAACTGATGTTAGTCGAGCTGCTGCACCACATATCAGATCAGCTGTCGTAGAGCTAGATCTCTCGTGTCAAGGTGTGAGATGCTGACTTTGGTGAGTCTAGAATGCTTGGTTTGATGTGAGTTCCTTTTCGTTCATGTGTCAAGAACTGTCTGAGGATTTTAGGTAATCAACCACGACTACAAAGAGATATGGAGCAAGGTATCTCCTTGGAGGATTCCAAGTAGTTGTAGGAACTCCTTTGTGGGCCCATCCATGGTCTGCACCAAAAGCTATATGGGTATCCTACATGATGACAATTGCCTTGACAGTCTCATCTGGGACAACGTTATGTTGGCGAGAATATGCAGAATTACCTCCCTGACCACACGTTTAACACTGTCAAAAGCTCCTGGAAAAAATCTACAACCCACAATTGAGCTTTTCTCTTGAAATTCTCAACTCTTATATGATCCTTTGAGGGCAAGTATCTAGGGTAGTGTTGATCTGCCCTTTGCGAAAACCGTTCGGATTCCGTCTGAGAAGGGGATTATGTGAGGCAGCAGCCCACTTCAAGAATCACCAAACTTATTTTCGCAGAAGAAGAAAAGAAAGAAAAAAGAGGAACCAGGAAATCATTTTTCACACTCTGAATGTTAGTTTTGAGGCGAAAAAGAAGGGAGAAATAAGTAGATTTAATAAGTATATATGATGAAGGAGTTGACCATCAGTGATTGAGTCAAACAAGCTTCATACACAGGGGTGCACGGGACATTACAGGACTGAGGTCAACAGTCCGTGGAGGGTCCAATCATTTGAGGATCAAGGGAGATGAAAGGGTAGTTAGAGTCATAATAGATAAGAAAAAAGATTACTAATTATTCTTCAAAAAGGTCATCTGAAGGTTTTGAATTAGCTTAAAATCTAAGTTTCCGGGGGGTCCGGACCTGGACACTTGCTGGGGCTCTGCCCTTGCATCCCTTTCAGGACTCAAGCCCGGCGTCCTATATAGGCTGGGCTCTTGGCCCTTGCACCTCACTGCTTAAAAGTGGTGTGTCGCTTATGGAAAATTACCTTGTGGCCCTCCCAACTCAGAAAAATGTGCACAGAGATACTATGAAGGAAACAGACACATATACATTTTTTTTAACATTTCACAAAATTTTTATGTCTCCATTAGGAAAAGGGGAGCACGAAGAGTAAGAGGAGGGATCGTCACATTGATGAAAAATCGATAGGCCCCAAAATCTTGACTCCTGAGGAAAAAATGACTTTTGCACCCCTGTGGGCCCGTATTCACAAAACATGCTTAAGTGTAACTTTGCAACTAGAGATTCCTTAATTAAAATATCTGAAATTTTAAGGATTACACCTAACTTTGTAAGTAAGTCCCTTAACAATTCCACCAAATTAAGGGCAGCTTTTAAGGGACCGCTAACACTCAGTTTATAAGTTGGGAGTTGGGTTTGCTTCCTATACATAGATTAAACAACTGATGTGCTTTAGAAAAGACAAAAGTATTTTTTGCTATAAAAAATATGGTTAAAGGTATTAGCAGATGACGCACATACAAATCGTAAAAATATTGACACTGTACAGAGCAAAAATGAGCAGTGTTGAGGGATTTCACTTGTTTCCTAAAGGTGATTGTTCCGATTTTGTCGATCATGTTCTGTACTTGATAGGAGAGCATGGCCTTGTGTACACTCCCCACCAAGTACCATGGGAAACAAAGTTGCAGTTTTGAGTTTTGATGCTAGACGCAATAAAGCATAGTGCCCACACCCATTCACTACCTGTGCTTAATATTGATGGTTTAACATTAAATGGTGTTTTATCTGTTTTCTTGAGAAAGAAGAAATGGATTTGCAAAGTTGAAATTCAAACTTTCTTTTTAAAAAAAAAAAAAAAAAATACGGCATTTAATCGAAATATCAAAATTGTAACTACTTCCGAGCAAATCAGGGCGTCCCAAAGACAATCGGAACAAGCACCTTTAAGTGTAATTTTGCAGAGTGCACTTGTGTGTTTGTGAATAGGGCCTGACACCTAAGCATTACTAATGACCTTGAACAAAACGAAAAAGCAAAATGGTGTAATTTAAAATGTCAAAGGGGAAAGTTTTAAAAATTGGGTGGTATTATTTTGATAAATTAACTTAGTGTGTCCTTCATAAACAGGATCAGTTGGTGGAGGACGAGTGAAAAAATCATAGTTTACCTTTTTGCTCTCTATTTGCCGAACTTGGCAACAGAGGGGATAGCTAGTGATAGTGATAGAATGCAAGCAGACTATGAAATGAGGGAGGGGAAACATTCATTAGGGATTCTTACGAATTTAAAAGGGTAAATATACAATGTGCAGTGTTTTATGTGTACAGTATTGCAGGATGCTACTGCATAAATAATAGCTTGACATGATTGTGTGTCAGTGATGAAATTGCTTATGCCAGTATAGCGGGGGAGAGGAGAAACTCTGAAGTCACATCGCGGTGAAAACCAAGGGGAAGGCCAGGGAATCCCCGTATCGCAGTGAAAACAAACTGTGCAAATTGAGTCTTTTAGGTTCACTGACAATGCAAGGACACTATGTGTGCAGCGGGCATGCAGGGGGGGTTAGTTGCTGGGCAGTTTTTGTCTGAACTCCATCCGGATGTCGCTCCGGCCATAATGCTTTGCTTCACTGTACCCATAAACTGACTCTTAAATTTCAAGCACTTGGTTTTGAGGTATGCAGTGTGATTGCACTTAGTAGCTGCTACGGAAATCTTTTAGTGGGCATGATCTAGTGCAAACCTCAATTTGCATCTACCCTACTACCAAACATACACCAATTCCAAAAAAAAAACATATTTTGCTTTAAAAGAAATGATTTAGCCTTGATGGAGAAGTCATTGAAATTTCAGGGATTATTGAAAAGTCTCCACCAGCATTCCCAAACCTGGGAGTCGCGACCCCAAAAGTTAATGAGAAGGGGTCCGTGAAGTGGTGTGATGAAGCTAATTTTAACAATCTCAATTTTATTCTGTAAAAAAGTAGAAAAGATTTATATAAGCAAAGCTTGCTCCTGGTACAATTTACAAATGTCGTTTTTTTAAACCTGTCCTTGTGTGAGCATTATTAGTTGTAGAAAAGGTGGGATGAAGTGTGTAAAGGTTGGGGGGTCCCTCGTGATAATCATGAAAAATGGGGTCACAGGCAAAAAAGGTTGGGAAGGGAAACTCTGGTCTACACCTTAAAAGCAGAACAAATTGTGCTCTTTGTGTGCCATGCAGTTTTTGTGTCACCTGAACAAATGTTCTTGGAGGCACATACTAGTCCCAAATTTCTGTGTGTCCGTATGTCCGTCCGTATGTCCGTCCGTATGGAACTCGGTTAACCTTTTCACAATGCTCTGCCGGTAAAAAAGCTTATACTCGTTTACTTCAAACTTCGATAGGATGATAGAGCCAGGTTGCAGCCGCAATATATGTGTAGCTTTTGCTGCATTTCTTGAATATTCATGAATTTTATTAGATTGTTCTGCTCTTTTTCAGAATTTCGGTTAACGTTTTTTGAAAGGATTGGCTAAACGCTAAACCCGATTTACTTCACACTGGGTAGGGTGATAGAAAAAAGTGGACTTTTTTTTGTCAAATCAGAATATTATGTGTAGCTTTTGACGTTATTTGCATATTCATGAATATTAATTGAGCTTTATTTTGCGGGTCAAAATGATAAACCTTTCCCCGCAAGGATTGTGTTGCAAGTTATCTGGAGTTCCCATAGTGTATAATGATGTAACTTGGTGGAAGGAAGCCAGGGTAAAGAGTTCTCAACCTGATTAGATGTTGGGACATATTTCGGACAAATTACATATGCAAATGAGCTTGTAAGGAGGTTATTTTATTTATCTGTGTTGTGGAGATGGCTTTTTGGTGTATTTATCCATGTATGACTTGTTCCTCTTTCGATTTGATTTGCAAACAGGGAAAGGTCAGCACAGATTTTTCTCTTAACTTGTGAACCAGATGACATCCTTGCAACAGATGTGTCAGTACACAGAGCCATCCAACCTGCCCATGGCTGATGAAGCTGCTATGGTAAGATCCAAAAGTTTACAAGACTCTCCTTCCCTTAAACCATGGCGGCCCATCCATTTGCTTATGTAATACCTGCTGGATGTGTCAGTGCCAATCATTGATCTTCTATGGTAACTGTATTTTATTTGTCATAGTTAGCCTGAAGTAGATCATCAGTGTTCAGGACCATGCTTTTCAATGATGCCCGGGATCCAGGATGACTTGGGCCAGCCAGGGGTTTTCACATAGCTGACAAAAATTCTGGAAAGGACAAAGGTCATTTTTATCCCATGGCTTGAAAAGCATAGGAGGATATTGCAAGGGTGTAAATGTCCATATGTATGTCTGTGTATGTATGTGTGTGGTCCAGTTTGGTTAGGTGTTGGTTAGGTTTTCGTTTTTGCGTTCTCCTTTTTGAAAAGTAAGTCCGATTTTTAAACATATCATGCTTTGCGGTGTCAGATACCGATAAGATAGGTCCCTACGGCATGATGATAAATTGGATGATTTGCGCCCATTATTTATTGGTCCCGCCGAAACGAAGTTCGGAACGGGGACTAGTGAAATGAGCAGCGTCCGTTAGTCCGTCCGTTAGTCCGTGATATGATAAAATGTTAACCATGTGATAACCATTATCTGGAGTTTCCGTAAGGGCGACATATGATGTGTAACTTGGTGCAAAGAAGCGGGTTGATGAGTGTTCGACCTGGATTAGAGATTTTGGGCGTAAATATGCTAATTAAGTATCTAATTTTGCATAATTTACGAAAATTTTCTAGCAGTGTGTAAAAGTTTCTGGCGAGTTCCGATAAAGCCAATTTAATGATTGTACTTGGTGGAAGGAGGAAGCGGGCTGAGAGTTCTCGACCTTCTGATTAAATTTGGGGCGTATTTCGGGCAAATTGAGTATGCAAATGGCTAATTAATATGCAAAAACAGTGTAATTTAATTGCTATATTTTTTGAAACGGTACATCGGCTACTTAAATTCAAAATTCCTTTGCTGCCATGAAAGCCTATCATGGTGCACATTTTTTTTGCAGTTTGAAAGTAGTTGATATATGCGTCTTAGGTATGCAAATTATCTAATTAAATATGCGTGAATTGCTGTAATCTTCTGAAATGGTACTCCGGATAGGCAAAAATTCCTTCACTACACATGAGACTACTAGTCATATGGGAGGGTCGGGGTGATTCGGGGTGGGTTGGGGAGGGGGGGGTCGGATGTTGCTGGTGTTGGGGAGGCGTGGGGTGTTGGGGGGTGTTGGGGAGGGGGTGGGTTGTTGCAGGGTGTTGGGTTGCAGGGTGTTGGGGAGTGGTGTGGTTTTGCAGGGGCATTTTTTTTCTTTTTTTTTTTGTTTTCCCTTTTTTTTTTCTTTTTTTTTCTTTTTTCTGTTTGTTCTTTTCCGTTTCTTCATGTTACGGGTATTGGGGAAGGGGATTTCGTGTTCGAGGACACTGGCAGGGGGGTGTGGGTTTCGGGGGAATTGGGTTGGTTTGGGTGTTAAGTGAAGAGGGTTAGGTGTTGGCGGGGTGTCTGGGGAGGGGGGTGGTGTGTTGCGGTGGTATTTTGGGAGTTTGGCGGGGGTGTTGGGGAGCTGGGGAGGGTGTTTGTCGGGCTATAGGGGAGGGGTGGGTGTTGCGGGCTAAGGGGAGGGGTGGTGGGTTGTGGGGTGTTTGGTGAGGGGTGGGGTTTTGCCGGGGTGTTTGGGAGGGGTATTTTAGTTGCATTTGTTGCACATGTTACCCCTAACACCGCCGGGTCGTTTGTTTTGCCGGCCGACGGCCCCAAATGCAACGAAAGGCATCTATTTTTATTTTTAAAACAAACGGCCCGCAGATGCCAGGCCAAAGTTTGCGTTCATTGCATCTTGGCGTTTTTTCCTCGGCACAGGAAATAATAGCGTAAAGTCACTAACGGTAATGGCGCTTCAACCACGCGCCATTTACCGGAAAGACGTCCAGATCACGAGAAACATCCGCTTGCGATGCAATAAACACAGGGTTAAACCTAAATAGAAATAAATAAAAAATAAATACTGTATGCTTTAACGTTTGCAACACGTCTGCATGAATTAGGTATGCTGATAGCAAACGTCGCACCAGTCTGCGTGGCGCTATTACTGTACATCATATCGGTAAAGGTAGGCGTGGTTCGCCTATTATTCTACGTTTATTGCTCCGGTGTTACGTCATAATACGTTATGCATAATTAAAAATAGCTTAGCGGTCGAAATGATGCGTGAGCGCTATCACACATCGAAAGTCGAATTGTCTATGGGTTGTTGGTACACAGTGTCCACCCCCGCCTGATGAACGCATTGCGCCCTGTCTGCGGGCAAACCGTCCGAATCAGGAAAAGCATCGCATCATTTCCAGTCAATAAGTCCCAAATGCAACGAGGGAACATCGCTGGTCATTTTCCGTAAGACGGCTCCAAATCAACATGAAACCATCGCTTCATTTCCGTAAAGACGGCCCCAAATGCCTACGAGGCATAGCGTCATTTACCGGTAAGACGGCCCAGATGCAAGAGGGCAATGCAAGTCATTTGCGCTACAAAAAATAGTTGTTGGCTGCGAGATGCAACGAGAAACATTTTCCTACCGTAACCCCCCGACTTTTTCGTTGCGTCTCATTGCCTCTCTCGGCGTGTTAGGGTTAATGATCGCGCATTCGGCGGGGACATATTTTAGCATCGCGTAAATACGAGTTCGCCTTGTTGGGCGTGCTCATGAGTTTTTAAAATATTGGGCTCGACTTGCGTCCGCCCAATATTTTTGCCACTCATTGCTCGCCCAATAAATTTGGGCTGAAATCAATCCAATTTTTATTACAGACTTGGGGTTCAGGGTGCAATATGTTCCGTCTATGATGGATGATGTCAAAGGTCATGAACAAAGGTCAAAGGTCATCTGAGTCATGTTTCCAGACTGCCATCTTGCAGGGGGATGACGCAAGTTTACTTGCAGTATTTTTTTAAACCCATCATTACTTTGTAAGCATAAGTCACCGGGCAACGTTTGTGCTTGTCGATTGGTTATTATTAGTTGTAATAAGCCGTAGTTTGCATGAGCTTTATTCCATAAAATTACTGATTCAAGTATAACAAAACAACAGCTTTCCTGCCAGATCATTTTGCAATAGCATCGTTATATGAATTGAGACTACAGACAAACACGTTTTACTGGTTCAAATCACTGTAAACCTGTGTTTGATTAACAATCTTAATTACTCTAACAATTAACTATTCATATCACGTAAAAACACAATAGCATAGCTTTATACCATGGTTGGATAACAAAAACTTATTGCAGAGTCTGCAGGAACACTTTTCATCAGGTGCCAGGCCTGTTTTAGTTCTCATTTGATGAATATACCTATTGGGCAGGATGTTTTAGGTCAATGTTTACCTTTTGTGTGGTGTACACAGAATTGCCCTTTTGATGATCCCATGTGACCTTTGACCCCCCATTCACACCCCTCGATGGTAGAAGATTGACACTACTGGCATTCTGGTGTAACACTATTTTTATTCATATGTAATAACTGATACATTTCTTTCAGATTGGTGCCATTGTATACTCCATACAACATCCGAGTTAGTCAACACCAGTTGGGTTGAGACCTTATGAACAAATTGTGCATGGAAACCGTAGGAGACCACATCACCCCACTGTGGTCGTCAATCCGTGACAGAATAAGCTAACATCATGTAGACTCTACTGCCAGCCGTCAATCATGTTGGAGCCTGTAATCAATTTGCCGAAGTTTTTACTACCATAACTTTCAATACTGTAACTCTGAACCGTTTTAGTTTATGGTTGAGGTGGTGTATACATGAGACATTTCTTGTTTCTTAAACATACCTGCAAATTAACTACTTTAACGTATCTGATGACGTTTAGACTTAATAAATTGAATAGACCACAGAGCTTTTGGTGCTGTATAGTTAAGTCAGCAAATACATGCTAGGTAATGACCATTAATGCATATCAACAAAAACATGCATGTCATTAATCAAATATACCAACAAAATGCAACTAACCCCTGATGATTGGACACTGGTCTACAATCATAAACTAGTTTTTTTTTCCAAAATTTTGGGGACAGTTTTTTTATTTACTTTTTTATAAATTAACTAGCAAATTTGAAAGATAAAATGCAATTTCAAATAAATACCATATATTCATGTCAAAGTCAAGAAATGTCTTTTCTTATGGTTGGGACGAAATTACACACACTTGAACAGTCTAACTTTAGACCTGGTCTAACACTTTTGTGCATAACGGACCTTGAGTTTTCAATCCAATATCTGCATGTATGATACTGACTAATTTGCATATGAACCAAAACTATGTCATAACTTTTGGACACATAAATTTTGTCTTCTCTTCCCTTGGCTGTAGGATCCGTAAGCAAATTAATCTTCTTTCCGACATCAAGAGCGTTTGTCAAAAAGAGATTTCTACTCCAGGCAATGGTAGTGTGTTTCTAATTGATTAGACATGAATGCCTGAGCTGCATGTTATAGTTGCTTTTGGTATGGACAAAAATCATATACAACTGTTCAGCTTGACGATGAATAGGGGTACCACATCTGCAGGGGTGAGTACCATTACAAGCTTGTTTAAACTGATGTACTGATTTCCCCCTAAACCCATAAGACAACCATATCCAGAGTATGGGAGTTTGGGGTTTTAGTGTTAGGATTAGGGTTTTTTAGGCAAGGATTAAGGATAAGGCAGAAGGATTAACAGAGGTAATCTATGGGATCCATTTAATGAGTTGTTTTCACTAATAGTGAGTTTGAGATATAGCCCTATTTAGCGTTCAAAAAATCTTTACCCTCTGGGCAACTCTGCGAAGCCTCTAAAAGCACATTTTGATTTTTTACTTTGGGTGATATCATGTAATGAGCAAAATCAGAGATACTCTACGAATGATGGTAGGAGCAACTATTTTGATTGGTTACTCGAATGCTAATATCACATGTGCCTTATCATAATGTTGGAAATCCCCACGGGGTTAAGGTACATTTATTATACTTTACTGCATTTGGGTTGAATTGAGGTTGCGTTGCTGACACTGTACTCTCTACTCAAAAAAAGTTAATCATTTTAAATTTGGATTTGGCAGTGACTTGTGCTAATTTAATCAGAAAGTGATATATCGGCAATGCAACACACAGTGCAGCGGATGTGAATGGACCTTCCCCACAGGTTGTTTTGCATCATCCCACAATGCATTGCAATGTGCCTATACTGACTGTCACTAAACACACTTCGTACTACATGTGAAAAAGGGTTCAGAATTTTAAGAACCACAAGGCATTTCATGATCATCCAAAACCTCCGTAAGTACTAGACCTTTTTTTAAGGGCTTTCCTTCTAACGTTTAAAGCCAGGCCGCCATTTAAACTGATAGGAATTTTGTAACGGAAGCTTACTTTCTTTACCAAACGTTCGGAAACTTCCCTAAAGAAAGCCATATTTCCATCACTAAATGGCAAAATGAGTACAAAAGTCTTATAGTACCATCTTCACAATTTTTTGATGCAATCCACTAGGAGAAAAGAAATGGCTACAATATCAACCACTTTTCTACGCATGGAACACACGGCTTACAATATGCAAACGTTACAGACAGCTTCCAATGGCTTCAAACTTTTACATTGTAACCTTTTGGCTACTATGACCATACCTGGTTAATCCTCTCATCGTTTGTTACAATGTAACCATTGTGCTATTCAACCATTGCCCCATTTTAACTCTGCAAATTGACTGACAGGTCAACTCAATAATCCTGTTTGTCTATGTAGAGTGTAAAGCTTGTGTATCAATTACAAGCTATTGCATGGCAAACTAACATGAGTGTGGCTATGAAATTTGTTTATTTGAAATTGCCCACAGAATCTCCCTCAGCTCCAGCCAACAGTAATCTTTTCGTAATGTGTGTATGTGTGGTGGCTGTGTGTTGTGACATGCGTGCATGGGTTGGTATGTATGTCATGCTGCTGCCTATTACATTAAACTCCGAATAGTTATAGTAACCACTTGATTAATTATAAATGTTTTATGTTTTTCTGTGCTTATGTTTGGTCAACTGTATTATTTTTTGTACTGGAAAGGTAGGGTATTGTTTCAAAAGTGGGTTAAAATAACAACCAGTATATTATTTCACAGCTTGATAATATAGCATGAGAATGTTTACTAATTATGCCCACTCTGTTTTTATGTTACTTATTTACTCAAGAAAATACCCCACGTTTATAATTTACTGCTTTGAAACTGTTATGCACCGTCTGGGTACTGGGAATTTAACTTGATTTTGAATGGTGTCTCATGCTGGGTGTTTAAAACTCATAAAATGTGTTTGGTCAAGCGTTCTAATGCCAATTCCTTGAAGTCAGACCTTACACAACACTGCCACTTCAAGTTTGTTCTGTGTGAGCTTAATTATGTCCTTGTTCTTTTCAATGCTCTCCTATAATGTGTGTGCAATGCATTCATGTTTCACGACTATAATGAGTTATAGTATGTTGAAAGATTACATTAACTATAGTACAGTCACTTACTCATCATGGAGTTAGTATACTTTAACCTGAATACCAGGCCTAGTTCTTTTATGCACATGTAGCAACTGACTAATTAAGCCAATTTAGTTTGTGTACATATCAATGGTTCGCGTGTTTCAAGTATCACTGACTTTTTGCATGGTGTTAATTATTTGCTGCCCCCCCCCCCCCCCCCCCCCCCCCCCCCCCCCCCCCCCCCCCCCCCCCTCATCTATTGAGTAAATCACATCAGAAATATGTAACATATTTCGAGGTTGTTATTTTTAGTGCACATATTTCTCTAAACAGGTGTGAAATAACCAGCCACTAAAATGTTAGCTTTCATTGACAATTACCCTTGCAACTTCACCACATCTCACTTTAAGCAATGACAAGGACAATCATTTTAGACGCTGGACAGGGTGAAGGCCTATTGTGTGACAAACATAGTGGATGGTTAGAAAGCATGTTGCTCTTCTATCAGGTAACCGTAAGTTGATTGGTCAACGAAGTTATGGTGGTGTACATCTTTTACTCAGAATTACAAATGTGACACAATCTGATCCATATCTAAAAGATGCAATATGAAAATTTACAAAATTTAGCAGTATGGTTCCTTGCAGTTTATACCTGTAGGCCAATCTGCCACCAGTTCCCCTTATACTATCTAGTTTGGTTTTAGGTCCTAATCTTTGGAAAGACTGTTAATCATCTTGCTGTTCTTTTGCAACTTGGAAAATAGGACAGGTCACTTTCATTGGAGACATCACTCTAGGTTACAATAAATTCCATGATAGGCCTACCTGAATGCTCATGCTCTGATCTACTTGTACCAGTAATTCACAAAATACATTACTTATGGCTCCTTTAAAACATTGTCACCAAAGCACAAATCTGACGTGTTTGTCCGAAGGCTTATACAGTAAATTAAATATGCACAAAACACTAAATACCTATCTAATCAACTGTAGGTTGCGCCTGGGGGACTATGTGTATGATTATCTCCCTTAGTCCGCTAAACAATTTTACTTTACCATTAAAAAGAAACAATAAATGTATACAAAATGTCCTCTTTTACTTTCAAAACAAAGGTGTTCTCTTATTAGGGGAAGGTTTTCTTAATAAATAAAAATTTTATGAAATTTTTCTTTCAAGGCTTTTTTTCACAGGTTTAACAATCGGGTCTATTTTATGGGATATTTTACTGTCACCTACTGTGGGACATGTCAACTGGGTGAAGTGCTTGCCAGTGCACACATTCCCTGGGCACTCCACTTGATAAAGTGTCTTAGAACGATTTGGGACTTCAGTTTTGGCCAAATTAAATTTGTGGAACTCAAGATTTGCACATTTCCCGAATTTTTTAGCCATAGAGCCGAATATAACTCTTTCTGACCATATTCTTTAACTTTGGAACCATTGACTCTTTAAAGTATTTTCTATTGATTGATTACTATACAATCCAATTTTCATTTTAATTCTTCATTTATCGGCCGGCTAGTTTCCATTTAGTGCTGATGTTATGCCGTTTAAACTAGACATTTTAGCAATGAGTTATACATTCACACTGTTCATTACTGTTTTAACTTGCACTGCTGTTTTATCTCCACTATGTATAGCATCATTGTGACGACAGTTCTTTTGTTCTTTGCCATTCTCATGTCCCTTCTTCTATAAGACTAGAACTGGTTCCATTTGTCCGCTATGAGGTTACTGCTTACAGTGGTTCTCCCTGATTCTAGTTACCTGGGCATTACATTACAAATAAGCTTAGGTTGTATTAATGAATTTTCGCATTCTACCGAAGTCCGAAGTTGTTTAAGTCCGAAGATGCAATCCACTACTAAACCAATTAGTAACAAAGACATTTCTTTCGATTTTTGAAGAGGCAATTGAGTGATCGCGATGATCTCATATTTTTGTGTGATTTTGTCATTTTCCAAACACTTTTAAAACGTTTTCATTTTCCACACCTCGCAAATTGTTGTTTGCTTGGTTATTTGTGTATGCTTGTCTTCCCTTTTATTCATATTATTAAGGGCATGGGGGATTTCACTTTTCCGCACACCTGCAACCTTTACATCTGTGTTTTCGACGATTGTGTATGAGGTAGAGTCTGCCCTTTTACGCCATTATCTATTTTTACCTTTGAAATAGTATTCTAAGTATCCATAAGTTGCTGACATATTGATTGGGCAACTTCCGTTTTGCAAGCACATACATTGTACCTCTCTGCCCCTAAACAATCGCACATGCAAACTCACGCGAGACCTAAAATTCCTAAGTACTAGGTTCTGTGGGCAAAATGAGTGTAAAATTCAGGGTTTTATGTGTTAAGGATGAGAATTTTGTGTGACCACATGAGCTTATTGAAGGGAAATTTCCCAAAACTGTTACATCGTGTGATGACTCATCACACCCCTGTGTTTCATGCCAGTTATAAAAATTCTGAGAATTTTTCTGTTCTGAGAACGGCTAGAAAAACCAAAAATGTCTCAAATTTTGTGAGTAAACAACTATACACTGATAACCATGGAAAAAAATAATGAAACTGAAAATACACAAATTACAGTTAAAGGCTCTATCTGATGGTTCAAAACGTTATACTTTTGTTCGACATTTCCTAAAGTGAAATATGGAATGCAAAGAACAAGATCCCTTCCCCATACATGTGTAAAAATGTAAATAAATTCATTTTGAAGCATTTTTTTGATTACAAGTGATATTAAAACAGTTTTGATTTGTAACATATTTAAGTACACACCATAAGAAATATGTATATAATGCTATTTTTAAATTGATTGTATGCCAATCTGAAGAGATGATGCAGGAAAGGAAAGACATTTGTTTTAAACCACATTTATTTGCCTTCTGAATCATGTAACAATTTTGACATACTGTAAATAAACTGTACATTTAAGTTTCATTACATGCAGTAATCATCCAACTGCATCTGATCTTTTCCACTTCTCTACAATTTCTGCTCACAAAAGATGCGGACTCAGGGCAAATGTCACATTACTCAGGGCAACATTTGTGCATGTGTTGTTACGCATATGCACCCATTGTTGTGAATTTGTGTAGTCTGACATGCAACTTCTCTGCACAGACTGTGTGATTATAATTATGTGGATCATGTCACATTTCTAGATGGGGCATACTTTTGGTAAAAACAATGTGTTTCTACATGCATGTGTTCACACATATCATTAAGAAAAGGTTTTCTTGTCCAAATATATTCTCTACTCAAGAGATTCTGTGACCTCAAATTATATAATGATCTTTTATCATCTAAATAGAGGGAAAAAAAAACAGGTGGTAAACTTAAGACCTAATCAGAGCTTTCAGTGATTGTCCGAAAGAGTCTAGAAATTTGCAGAAATAGCTTAAAATTAAGGATAAGTCCTGTAGAAATACTCATAAGTTATTTTCAACTGAGATTCACAGAAAAGGAGAAGACGGCAGTGTTCAAAGATTACAAATCTCCATTCAGTTACGTGTTGTAGTAAGTGTCCGTACGGACAGTAATGACTAAAATTCTGATTTTTGTATAGGTTGCTTAAATGTTCCTATCATTTTGCTGGTATGTTATGTTACCTATACTTGTTCCAGATTGCAAATCTGGTTTTTTTTGATGATTTATTTTCTGATTTAACAAGTCACTGACAGTGCCTTTAAAGGAGAAACCCGTACAACGATAATATTAAACAATATACCCTATAAAAATTATTGACCACACATCGAGTGGTTTCAATAGACAACCAGAATTATATAACCCAAAAATAATTCAAACCAATAGGTCTGACCAGTGCTATTAAAAAATCCGCGCTAGTTTTTACTGTGGATGCGATACACCGGCCATTTTAGGTCATCATGCCATAGACTACACATGGTGAAGCATCAAGTGTGAAGATGTATGACGCTACTCTGCCGTATATCGCATAACACAAATACATATCCCATATCAGTAGCGCGATTCAAATATCGCATGGTCAGAAAAATGCGTTAATTCGTTTTATGGTTAGTATAATCCCGTTTTCCCATGAAAAACCACTCCATATGGTTCGATATTGTTTTTATCGCGATATTGTGTAAGTTAAGGTCTTGATACAGTTCTCCTTTAAGGTGCTTGTTCCATTGTTTGTCTATCGTGTTGTCTTCTTGATATGAGAGCCTGACACTTGTACACACGGGACTATTAAGTACCGTGGGGAACAGACTTGCGGCTTTATGCTAGACGGGATAATGCAATATATGCAACGCCCTATTCACTCTTGTGCTAAAATTGATGGTACCACTTACACGGTGTTTTTAGCTATATCTTAAGAAGAAATGGTTCCAATGTTTCCATGTGGACCCAGATTTTCGTTTTTCACGCCCAAGTTTTTTAACGCTAAATAATTTTTGCCAAGATTATTGCCTAAATATCAGTTGCGCATATTTGGTGGGAAAAAAATCAAATCGGTCCCAGGTGTTTTTAATACTCATTCGCCTAAAAAGCCTTTTGGGGGCGCTTCTCAAATTGTTGCCCATAAAACGCACCGGAATACCTTTTTTGAATATTTATTTTAGCACTGTAATTGATTGATTTTCTACTATTATGAGCAATTTTATGAAAAGTCCATTGGGATAGTGGTTTTTCATTTTGTGCGGGAGAAAGGGTGTGCGTTTCAAAAATCGGTTTTTGGGCCCCATTTTGAATCTGTACCCCGTTTTCATTTGTTTTCCTGTTATGGTCGTGTTTGATGAACACCTATCAATGACTAAGAGTTCGTAAAACATCCAACGGCCAAGTGGTTTTCAGAGACCCCTTATGCCCAACGTGAGTGCAGAAGACCTATGCACTAAAGGTGCGTGTTCCGATCGTCTTTGGACCCCCTGATTTACCTAAGTAGTATCATTTTGATACTCAGATGAAGAACCATATTTTTCTCATGTCGTCCTGAAATTTGAGGCCCTCAAATCCATTTCCTCCCAAATTGAACAAAAATCTGCCATTTTAGTGGTTCACCATCATATTAGCACGTATTGAATCGGGCTTTGCAATGGCATTATTGCTTCTACATCAAACCCGCATTTGTTTCCCACGGTAGTTGATGGAGCGTATGTGCAGGTGCCAGGCTCTCATATCAGTAGAGAACACAACAGC
>JAMKCH010028215.1:0-18587 GCA_023653785.1 Ophioderma brevispina
TTGATTCTGTTTTTGTTGAACACATCCGGCACGTTAAAACTGTGACAAAATCAAAACACTTACGGTTTTTACAGTGTGTTAACATGTGTTTAGATGCTTTTAGTCACTGTGAAAGATTAATTTCCATGGAAACTGGGTATGTTTAGTGGTCGTCTTTTAGGGAACGTGCAGAGTAATTTTTCTCTTAAAACTTAAATTGTGCACTTGCATGACCATATGTGGATCGCTGAACAAGTACATTAAATGAGTCAAGCAAGCCCTATCCTGAGTAAGTGGTTATTACGATGGCGCCCAAATTATCTGTATCACTTGGGAAGCCATATCAAAGCAAGAATGTGCATTATAACCCATACAATTGTCAGGGTTGAAAGGGTTGATAATACCAAATACTATCTCTATGTGGTTGATTAATGTCCACATTCCATAAAGTAAAATAAATAAATGAAATCTACTCTGAGAAACTCAAGAAAGCTTTCAAAATCCGTGCTTTTAAAAATGGGACTTTGAAGCTGTATAGCTGTGCATTCAGTTTTTAGGAAGAGGTTAGTCTTTGTAAGAGACTTGTTTTTTCCTCTGTCTTTGGTAGCTGTAGCAGGAAGCACCTGTGCTCGAGCACAAGTGTGAGAGAGTTTATGCCGTATGGCAGGAAAGCCAATAACTCAGTTTGTCTTTATCCATGGGGGAGGCTATGCGGGATTAGTACTAGAAGTTTTGCCACAATACCATTACACAACTAGGAGAAGACATTTCACTGGCATGAAAAGAAACATTTAAACAAAACAAAAAAAAAAAGTGTGCAATTATCAACAACATCAACCGCAAAATATATGAAGCACATTTAGAGTGAAGACCAAGTTTGCTAGCACTACGTAACAAGCTTTCCATTACAATGTGTTCATAACATACTTAAATCCCTTGTCTAATGCTTGCCAATATATTGGTTTTGAACTTTGATGAATGTATATTAATGTTATTTTTGATGTGCAATTTCAAATTTAAAAAAAAAAATATGATATTTTGTTATCCAAATGTCAACTTTTGAGAGATATCCAAATTGTATGCCTCCCACCAGATTGGAAATGTGGACTGCATGTGTTCTGAATTGTGTTTCAATCATATTCTGCATATTTACCACTTGCCATGCTAGCGATTTTTCATGTAGATATACGCTGCGTGCAAAACGCTCTTTATGTCACTCTATTTTACCTTCCACTTGCAGTTCACACAAGCAAAGCTCTCTTCTGGGGTCATTACCATATTAGGCAGGGCACAGCCACGAAAGGGTTGGTCAAGGTCAGTTAAACTTGTTAAAATGTTAACCCAACTTATTGGACTCATCCTTTAAACCCTTACTCAATCCACTTCACGCACACAATTCAGAGTAGCAAACCGTCTTCATATAACAGAAGGGTAGCAAGTATAAGTCTGTGGTGTAGCCTGGGATACCCCTAGTCTGAAGTTCTTAATCACCTTGGTTGGCACGTCTTTCTCAGAGGCAAAGTTACAATTTTTAAAAAAAAAAAATAACAAAATTTGAATGACCTAGCACCTCATATCGTTCTGGCTTTTTTCATATACTAGCAATAATTAGATACTTTTGGCACAGCATGTAAATTTTACAATTCCTCAACCCAAAACAAGAGTACAAGAATCGTGTCTAATCCTACAGAGGTGCAGATCATTTTGAACAATATTTATGCTTCAAACTTCAAAAACAACAACATTCAGTATATTTAAGAATATTTAAGGCACATTTCATCTAAGTCCTTCTACATGATTTTCTGTTAAATTTTTGTTGTTATCAATGCATTGTATGTACCTTTTGTAATTGTTGTAACCACGGTCCTAGTGAAAACAGCTTATGGTTGAACTGGCCTCCATGGGTAAACTAAAGTTGACTAAGGCATGAATGAAAGAACCGCTGCTCACGACTTCATATGGGGTGTATCAGATTTACCTCTGACCCCTCATGTGCCCTTGACCCATTCCACAACTGCCAAATTGCATACAACACCAGCAGTCCCCAGGCACCTGTATTTTTGCATTCTAATAATGTAATTTTTCCAATAGGCATTGCTATCTTCTCAAAAACACTGTTTTCAGGGTTTGACCGCTCTGTTTACAAATCATGAGTATGAACGATAGCTGGACTTGTGCTTCTTACAGATCCCCTGGAATTTATTTGCCAAGTCGTCTTCCTTGAAGGCTGTGCATGCATTACAAATATGAAATGGGTCCCATTATTTCTCTCACCCTCCTTGTTGGTTCCAATCCGCTTATAACTGAATATTCTGCTCATTGTTTTAAATATTGTCATATTCATGGTTGTAGCTTTCCTTATAACACTATCAAATATCTAGTTTCAATTCCAAAATGAAATTTCATGAATAAGGCAACTCGCAACAATGGAATTATTACAATCTATGCTTTAGTAGTTACACAACTGTAAGTTAAGAAGAATTCCTAGAAGGCTGTCCCATTCAGGAATTGAATGCAAGGTATTGATGTACACAGACTGACCATTACAGGATCACTATATCAGCAGTTAAATTCACATACAAAGGACCAGATACTTTCCCCACGAGGAGAGAGTGAGAGGTCTGTGTATCAGGGGCAAAGATCCATCCTGCTCAGAGGGGGCCGCAAATATATAAAAAAAAAGGATGCTATTATACAGAGAGCAGCCAATAGGGCTCCACCAAGTGGTGTGGGATTGGGTCGTGGGAGTGGGAGTGTCCCCCTTCCTATGTGGAAGCGGGGAGCCCTTGCAATGTTGCTTTGCCAAAACACATTTTCTCTTGCAATTTGAAACAATTTGAATTTCTGAATAGGTCAATTTAGATTGGGGCATAGTATATGTATGATCAGTTTCAACAAAGTAAAATATACTATGTGGGTTAGTGTTATGATTGAATTAAGATGAAGTGTTCATGGAGAGTTTTGTATATCAAGCTGTCCCTGGTGGGTGGGGAGGGGTGTCCCCCCCTACTATACTGAGGGGAAAGAATTTCCATATATTTTTCTAATCTAAGGAACTCTTCTTATACCATGCATCAACCTTTTGATAAACATATCGGTACACCCACAAATATATAAAAAAATAACATTTAACAAGGCTTATAAACAAATATTTTCTGTATGACGTGATGCTGAGCTAATAAGCAATCGCAAAGTGACTTTGAAAGATGACTATGACCTGCAAATATAAGGTTAGTGCATTTTACAATTGTGGCCATAGCCAGCCTTGGTCATTGCAAAGGGCCTACGCCAAAATCATAATTGGAGGCAAAATGTCCCATCCGTTCCCCTGGGGTAAAGGGTAGGTACTATCGTCACGATCTTCCCAACAGGGCCCAATCGACGCCAAAAGGTCACATTCGAGATTCTGGCAATTGAAAGTTTTGAGATTAAGAAACTTGCATATCTAAAATTTGAAACCTTTTGGAAATGCATTGTATGTGACATTTGGCATTGAAACGTTCTTCATTTTGAGCACCTCTTTCATTCAGTATCCTTTATTTTTCCTTGTCAATTGATTACAAATGATTGGTCTGTTTTGCAAAAACAAATAGACGAGTCCGTCTTTTCTTGTAAAGGATACATAATGCACATTGAAGCTTTGCCGTACTCAAAAGAGTCGATCGATCGCATCAGGAGGTGGTATTCAACATGTTGGACATACTTTGGGCCTGCGGAGGGCGCTAAAAATGACTATGCTTTTGGTACAGTTTTCTAAGGTGTCATTGTCTCTTACAGGCAAAATACTGTGCCAGTGAAGATGAAAAGAAGAATGATGAGGTTCTACATTTTTATTTTTGTATTAGAATATGTTAATACTCAATTATAAATATAATACATCAAGCTACAATAAATATATACAGTTAATTTATAATATACAGTTAATTTGAATGGAAACATGTAAAAGATGGATTTTACGGGGGTTTGTTGGAAATTGGCTGCCAGAATTTTCTGTTTATTTGCTTGAAGGTGTATATTTTGATACTTTTTTTTAGAGTAAAAAGGAATCAAAATACTAGTTTTATCAAGAGAAAGCTTTATCTTACTATCAATCATTTATATTTTGTCTTAAAATTTACGAAGGTGGGTTCGTAGGAGACTAAAATCACTTTAATTCGAAGGATCGACACAGTAAACACGTGTTTTAAATGAAACTGGTATTTTCAGTACAATTAAACAAACAACTGCTTTACTCCATGGTATCTATCTCTACATTTATAGTTATAAATTTTCAGTAGTTTCCCAACTGTCACTGAAAATAAATACCAATTCATGTAGGCTTCAAGTAACTAAACCATGGAAGAGTAATGAATTATTAAGCACTAATTCAAATACGTATCTAAAACGTCGTAAAAATAAACGACTTCGGAGTGTATATCAGAACAATTTGAAATGAAATTGAATATTCCCATGGATATTACTTTAATTTTTTTTGTCTCAAACAATAATTGCGTATATGTTTCACTCTTAGAGTAGTTGCTCTTATTCTTTCTGTTGTTGAAAAACTGTCTATGAGTAAAAAAAAAAATAACCATTTTGAGTTGAAGATGGCTTTTGCCGACAAGAAAGACTTCCTGACGTTTGTTTCAATTTCAAATTGCCATATTTCTATTATTAAAGGGGATTTTAGTGAACATCAAATAGAAAGTGTTCTCATTTACAATCTTTCGTTAGTGGAATTGGAAAGGAAAACAACTTGCTGTATCTACTCAATAATCGGTGCATTCAATTTTATGAATAATTCAATGAGTAATCTTTTAAGATGTTTACCATTAAGTTCATTTATTTTAATAAGATGGCTGAAAATGTGAATGATAATTTGTCTACATGTACTCAAACCATATTACTTTATGCGATTTGTATAACACATATTAATTAAAGTAGTGAATGATTATCATACTAATTTGCTGGAACTCAAATAATAATCGTAGGTATGTGGGAAAAATAGGAAAGAGGAAAGACGAAAAATATTTTGATTTTCTATCTGTTTACATGCATTTTGTTCTTAAACCCTCGTCTACCTGGGGGGGGGGGGTTAGCAACCCTTCAAGGTTTTCCACGGCTAGCTAAAGCCCCCCTTTTTTGGTGCCAAATAATTTAATGTAAATGTCATTGACAATATTTCGCTTCGCTCCTTTTGTCCAAAACAAACATCCACCGGGGTATAGGAAAGATAAAGTTGATCCCAAAGAAAAGGTTCGGAATATCACATTTTCATGATGGGAAATGACTAGTTTTATATGAGAGCATTTTAGTGCTATATTAAGGTGTTTGGGTCGCTAAAATTGCGAAATATCAATTTCCACCATATATTCAGTATTTTCGCACTTTCCTCAACATATGACGTCATAGTGACGTCATAATGGGAATGTAGGTACTTATTTTGGTACAAATGGAAATAAGAAACGCTAAGCTATCCTTTGGTACCAAATTTGCAGGAATCGGATGTTCAGTAACGGAAATCACAGGGGGTGGTAACCACCCCACCCCCTTCGGGAGTTTTGTTTAAAAAATGGCTCGGGTAGACGACGGTTAATTTGGCTGTAAATTAATCATGTAAGTAACTTTTAAACAGGTAAGCCTATCTACTATGAACTAGGAATCAAACCTGGGACCCTCTGATATGAACCCAAAAACCTAATAACCACGATACTATGCTACCATAAAGGGAATATATAAGAACATAAATCCTCACACAGCAGTATTGCCGAGTGTGAGGTGAATCCGACCACCCTCGTTTACGGGGACAAAACCGGATTTAAAACTTTGGTCTAACTAACTAAATTGAATTTATGTATATACATTATTTTCCTTTCAAATTAATATATTGTAAATTAAAATGGACAAATATCATACCAAAACGTGAAAGGGTTTCAACAAGAGGTTTTTGAACTATCTATTAAAAAATTGAAGTGAAAATAGGCTACTACATTAGTGATTGTTTATGTCCTTTCTGGGGTTAAAAATTATCTTGTTGTTATAACTTTGAATTACCACATTCTATCTATTTTTAATAGTTACTTTATTACCATCACCACAATTACTTTGCATCAACAGTGTGTAACTGAGTAATGGTTACTATTTTTGGCACAATTTACCTAACTTAATCATGTATGTTTTGTGTTCACTCTCACATGAAATACTGGTATTTTGTGAAATTATTTCTCAATTACAAATAAAAATCTTTAACTATTATTCTTAAACAATCAAAAATAATAATAAATAACGACACAACTGGGCAGCATGTCAAAACTGATAAACTGAAGGTTCTTTTTGCCGTGCTCATCGCCCGGATGTGGCTTAGACAGTCAGACATATTACAATCTACTTCGGTAAGAACCATGCAGCTCATGCGAAAATGCTATTTTGTTTATACCACTACTAACATTGCATCTTGGTGTATTTACGAAATAACGTGTGCTTCACAGGAAAAAAAGGATAAAAAAGACATACTTGACCTAATTAAAAATATAGTAAAAACTTTTTTGTCCAATTTTTCGCGTCCTATTACACTAAATTTATCAGAGAGCTCGTATTTTGAACTTTGAATTATATCAACATGTTATAAACACTATTTGGATTCTCCATTATAAGTTATTTACAGGAAAAATACTGTAAATCTTAGGCCTATAGGAAAATACTGGGAGCAATTCTGCCAACACAATCCCTACCAACCCCCCCCCCCCCCCCCCAACAGCTTTTATATTTCCATTCAAATTCCCTTTTAATATTTTAACAGTTTTCATGCCATATGTTTTACCAAAATTAAATGAATTTTTACAGTATATGCACCGTACATTTTGGTTGACTTTGTGGATGGCCTACTAAGTTTAGGATGTTCGTCAGTGCTTTTTTATTCTCTACAACATTCACAATCTCTGTGATAACTCCCAAATATTAGTTTTCAGTGTTTGATTGAAGATTAGTTTTTTACAGTATACTGTAGATTTTACGGTAATTATTCGGGCAGAATTGCTGTCAGTAAAATACTGGAAAAATTTATATTTTTTGAGGTGGCTACACTAAAAATCGGCCTCAGACTACAGCTACACACATTGTACTAAGCTTCGACCAGACTTCTATAGCCCCCAGTCTGCCCCCCGTGTTGATCAGCGGGAGATGAATCTCTCCGGCCCTTATCCCATTGATCGATAGCTCACTTGCTGTGGTTTTCAGATACAGCTAACAGACGATGCAGATTGGTCTGTTTTTGGAAGACTTTCTTTGGAGAACTTTCATTTGGCGTTTGGGTATGATTCCTCCCCAAAGTGGAAAATCTATTAATATCTAAAAATCTAATGGTTATTTGTTGCTCATATTTGGTATATGAAAAGCGCTCGTGATATATCATCATAAAGTCAAAAAACTCATTTCGCCAAAATGGTCGATTGGCCTGTTTTTGGAATACACTCATGACGATATGTGGCCGGCCGCATATGGTGTCACATTTCAACCCCTTACTATATAATGGTTGTTTTTCCCCCACCATGCTACTGTATTGAGGGGTCATTTTTTGAGTTCATTGCTCCTATTTAAGGTGTCCATTTTTTTGCATTTTTGGTTTGCAATTTACTAGGAAAATGGGTCACTTTTTATGATTTTCATGTAAAATCACCATGTAAAAAATGGTTGATTTTCTATTTTGGAAAGTTACTATGAAAATGGGTCGATTTTGCTCAAGATACTATGAAATGGTGCGAAATTCAAGCCAAGCTATAGAAATGAATGTGGTCAAATTTTGGAACCAACTATAGAAATGGGTCATATTTTTGTAACAATTTGGTCACTATAAACATGGGGTCAATTTTTTTTACTCGGCGAGACGCAAAGGTCCCTTAGTGACCGCATTTTTGGGGACCCCACAACATGTTATGGAGGACTATTTGATCATGCAGATTGATGCCTGTCTGGCCTGGCTGCCTTGCTGGCTTCAAGATAGCCCATAAAATTTATTAATCGCACCTCTACAAAGCTAAACCTAACTCAATGACTTCTATGTGGCATAATGATATAACATGCTTAGTTTTCCCCCGCCCTTTTTTGGGCTGTATACTTAGATATGTGGCCATGTTTTCCACATGTCTAATACACAAATATTTTTTAATTGGGAATAAGTATATAGGCTTGGGTTATTTCTTCTTTAAAAAGAGCACCAGGCAATACTTCTGTGTACATCATCATGAAGTAAAGACAAAAAAAGATTACCATCACCGTCACCCATAAATACCAAAACCAAATGTTCCAAGTGGCTTCCTCCAATTCCACCTGTGTCATATTAGGCCGCTGGGTTTAGTTTAATGCAGTATGTTAAATATGTGAAATATTTTGTGTGAAAGAAGATCAAAGGACATTCAATTTGATTTTGATGGCATGACCTTTAAACCACAGTTTGTGCACACAGTCATGTCTTTGTTGATAGATGTCTATAACCGTGCGACGCACAGTAAACAAGGTAGAGAGAATGGTCATCTTGCTAAATTGATGTGGTTATCTTCAGAGATAGCACAAAACTTTGTCAGAGCCCTAAAAGGGCACTTTGGCAAAACCTAAACACCTCTAGCTTTCGTAATGGTTAAAGTCTGACTTCAGAGATTTCGAAAATATTTTTCGTTAATAATTAGAATAGTTTCCTAGAACTAAAGATAGTCATCCAAAATGCCCAATTCCAATCTGAGGTGTATCGGATTTTCGTTTTGAAGCAGTGAAAATTTATTCCATATAGTCCTCATAGGAATACTGTGTATGACCAATTCCGGATTCGGAATTTTAACACAAAACTGTGATTTTCCATATGAAGGACTCGTTTGAGCTTAGCTATTCTACACAGTGATGAGTGTGTGGACAAACCTTAAGTTTATGCAAAAAAACAAGATTTGTCAGAAAAATGAGGGCGCCATCCTCAGGAAATCCTGAGTCAGCCTTAAGCTTAAAAAACACTATTTTGAAACTTGAGATGTTGTTCACTAAAATAGTAAAATTACTGCAATTAATACACTATTCAGGTAAGCATGATACAACTAAGCAACACAACTTAAAAGGCACGCAGTGATTTGCTAAATCAGAAAATTGAAAATATCATTGAAAAATAGATTTTCCGTGTCTGTAACAAGGATAGAGGATCCAAAACATACCTTGCAGATGATAAGACCAAAAACAACCGAGCTATTCTAGGGACAAAATCTGATATTGTAGTCATTAAGTGTCCATTTTTACTAGTTGCTATATTTGTATATTTAACCCCTCTTTTATAAAAATGTTCATGGAAAGTTTTAATCTAATTTTAATAGTGATGTTACTGTGGCATTGTTTTTGGTACTCTGCCCTGCAGAAAGTAAACAGTATGCAATTAAACATTTAGAAAAAAATTGTCACCTTTGAGGGAAAATAGTAATTGATGTAGAAATAGAAAGTGCGAATTGACAGTATGATCCAAAAACATGTAAGATTATATCACTATTCCATTTCTCTAAAAAAATGACGCATATCAAAAAAAATGCATTTTTCATCTGATTTGGCTATATTCGGTTATATGTAATTGTACTCTGAACTGACCCTGTACCTTTTTGGGGGGGAGGCACCTTGCCAAATGGAACTCAGTTCAAAAACAGTTCAAAATAATACTCCCCCGACAAAGTTACATTTTTATGGAAAGTTAGGCTCAATGTTACAAAAATGTAAAATGACACGCAATGTTAACATTTTTGCGAAAAAAATCACACAACAGTTACCTTCTCCCTGAAATGAATATTTTTAATTGATGACGAATCATAAAAAAAAAATGGACACTTAGTTGCATATGGATTTAACAATCAAGAAATCCCAAAGAGAGTACCAAACAGTCTAGTATGACATAAGAAAATACAGACACTTGGTTTTGGTACCAATGGATTGCTATGGTCATCTTCTTTCCAGTTATATCAAAAGAGGACCAACATGCATAGAATAACGTCAGTTGAATGAGACTACTCTTTTTTGGGGGCCAACCATAACAAAAAACCAGTTGATTTGATTTTCTTCTATTTGGGTGTGTAGCAGATCCTGCCATTTTCCAAGAAATTAGAATACATTTTGGTACTATGGCATCTGAACCGAAACAAAGAAGTCTGTATGTAATAACAAATACAACTTGCTCTAAGGGAATGATCATTCCGCCTATACATACAATTAATATTGAGAGGTGTCTACGATCACTTGCAACATCAGTAAATGATAAAATATGTTTAAAGTTTGCAAGACAATGCAGGTGATTTCAGTAGCTTTAGAAGTCCTTTCAAGGTCAATTTGATCTTGCCATTGTTAACATAACTGAAAATTTTTCTGTGTGTTGATATTGCTGGTATATGTCCAATCTACTGGTCATTTCCCCCTTCCTCTCCTCCACCTCCTTTCTCTTCTTCCTCCCTCTCTCCGCTTTCCTCTCTCCTCTTTCCTCTCTACATTGGTAAGCTTGCCATTTTGAAACTAATCATGAATACTGTGGATTTGATAAGTCACATCAAAGATCAAATCAGATAGTCTTGTTGTTTATTTAACTGTAAAATTCGATATTTGTTGACGAAAATGGAATACTTATTCACTATAACATCAAAACCAAACCTCTGTTCGCCCGAAAGATTTCACAGGGTAAAGGAAAATGTCTTCAGACCCACCAAAATTTTGACAACTTCTAGTAAAACCTGGGTTATGGGACGCACGCTATATTATGATCCAAACAAGGAGCTTAAGACCAACTGTGCACTGAGGCCTGTTTTGTGTTATATTTTTTTTTTTTTTTTTAATACCCTAAACATGTCTGGAAATCCATAGGCACTTAGAAAAGTCTAAATTGAAGGTAGTGGGAGTAGGCAACAGATAAGGTGCGACAAGAAATTTTTGAGGCCCCCAAATAGTGTGTCAAAATAGTAATTTTATAGATTGGACACTCAATAGAATTCTTACTCTTGTGTTAGGCTACAGAAATTTCTTAAAAGAGAGAAAAAAGGTGATTTGATTTGCTGATATTTACACTGTAAAACCTAGGCTGAAGTTCGTAGTTGCTACTATACGAAATTGAGAAATTCACAATTGTTGTACCAAAGAAACCAATTCTCAGCTTAATCCTTTCAGATGGGGATATTTGGATGGAAAGCTTACATCACGGCAAAAATCCGTACTCCGATTTTTTTAAGGACACATGATATCTGCATCTCTCGTTGCACCTGTAAAAAACTGAGAACCCCAGACTCCCTATACCAACCACATTAATGCGTCAATCAGCCATGGAGCAAAAGTAGTGGTATTCAATGGCCTTGCCGATCAGCGCGTGAAAACAAACGAAGCAGCTTTGAGGTCAATAAAAAGCGTTGTACTGCGTTGAGTTGCATCGGGTGCGATACGAATTATAGTCCATGACATAAATGTCCATTTCGCTGGTTGATTTGATTCACTGAATTCTAACATTATGAAAGCCTGGTATGAAAGAGGCTGTACTTCTGAAGAACGAGGCCTATTGTGCTTGAAAAGTTGGTATTTTTGATTCTTATTTGCAAAGAGGGACACTATTACGAGGAAGATTCTAAAAATAATTGATAGATTCTGCATGTAAATAAGTAGAGGAATGCAAGTATACGACTTAACCCATGAAGGGACAGAGTATTCCAAAAGAGTGAAAAGTCACAAAAAACAAAATCAAAATAAGCTCAAATACAAAAAACCAAAAAGTTTATAATGTGTTTTGATGTTTGAATAGGTCTAAAGGAAAAGCAGAATTCTATTTTAAGCCAAAAGGCAAGTTGTCAGAAAAAAAAAAGAATTTAGAAGTGGCATTTTTTAGTTAAAAAAAGCTATGCACAAAGTTTCGCAAATTGTTAATTGCATTTAATGACCGGCTGCTTGTAAAAGCCATATTTTAAAATTTGATTTTCAATTATTAAAAAAAAAACTTGAGAAAATCAAAAATAGATTTAAGTCCCAATTTCCGACGCAGTAGTGCGTGTGAATTTAGCCAATTCAATTTACGCGTGTCGCACATACGCCACGATCACTTCCGAATGTGTTTCGAAAAAACATGAATACCCCCACTTTTGCTACACGGCTGATTTAAAATGCGGCGAGTCCGGCTTCTCCGTTATAATTTCTGTGGATTAGGTAAACTTGATACTCATGTGCAGTCACATTAAAAATGGAATTTCTAAACAGAAATCAGTCAGAAATGCTGGCCTAACATAAAAAAAATACAGCCCTGTTCCCATCAATCTCTTGTGGAGAGCTGAGTTTTTCCCCAAATATATTCTATTTCTGTTTCATTCTGTAAGGGTAAAAGGTTACTTGCAATGGTAATGGTAATCACAAGAAGTCACCAGCACAGACCAAATTTGACAGTTAAAGAAACACAGGCTCATTTTCAAGAAGAATCGAGGGTTGACAATCAGAAAGGACGCCAACTCGGCATGAAAGAAATATTAAAGAATTTCTTAATTCTGCTGTTCGTAGTTAAAAAGTTTCTTTGTTTACTAAAGTTATATAAGGTTGCTATTACAAGTACCAGGCCCGTAGCCAGGATTTTTGGGGGTGTGGATTTTCTAAAAGTGGACCCTTTTCCCCAAAAATGTTGGACCTTTTCACAACAGAGGAGGCGTGTAAAATTTGGAAAAGTGGACCTTTAGCCCAAAAAATTGCCATTTTTTTTACCAAAAAAAGCCTAAACCCTAATTTTTCCATAGCTCGCTGCGCTTGCACACATCATTTTTGTGGACTGTTTGGAATTTTGGAGATATGGGTTGTACATTGGCACCCCCCCCCCCCCCCCCCGGCTACGGCCCTGTAAGTACCATATAATGAAGCTTTATGAGGATGTTTACATTTTGAGTATTGCAAATAATTGCTTAGTATACCATATTAAACATCACATTTCCCAAAGCAGCATTACAGCAGAATTAAAGAATTTCTTTATATTCTTTCAGTGCTGAGTTACATCCTTGATGGTAACCCTCATTACCAATTCCTTCAGTTTGGCTCTCAATATTGACTAAGACCTCAAAGAATAAAAAACACAATTACATGGCACGGACAATCATCAAATACCTCAAAATTGTCTCATGAATACGAAACACTTTATTCTAGTTACTGTCCATACAAAGTTGTATGCTGTTTAAATCCGTTCCATTTAAGCAAATGAAGAACGCAGTTTATTACAAAAATGGAGACATTTCAAATTGTCACTGAAGTAATCAAGAAGAAAATTGCAAATATTTTCACATTAGAAAGTGTCATCTCAAAAATTGAACTAATGCACATCATTATCCCTTCATATATCGATGAAAATCCACCCAAGGAATTCTTTCTTCTCAGATGGCCGATTTGTACCGTGCATGTAATGAATGATATGCGCTTATAAGGCCTTATCATTTCCACGGAAAGACTTCCAATGTACCCCCCTTGTAATATTTACTTGATACAACATTTTACTTTTAATTTTGGCCTTGTTTGATCAAAAACGGATTAAACAGCTAAAATAACATTTTATGTTGGCCCATTTAAATATATGAGAAGTACATATGGATCTTGCCATTTGCCACCATCATCCAGCACCTGATCTTTGAAAAAGTGACTATATAGCAAGTCGCTAACATCGTCAATATTAAACACCTCATTCGTTCACATGATTTGATGTGGTGGGCAGAGTGACAGGTGCAGGAAGGCTTGAGGTGTTCATTTGGAGAAGTTCAGGTCAATTGGTTTTTTGTATCTAAGCTATTGATCAGTGTTTTTATAGTGCATTTTTTAAGATAATAGCAACTTGATTTGAAGAAAATGTTGAGTTTTTAGGAAAGGAGAGTTCATGACAAGATGGTCTCAAATTTTCATGGATTTTTTTTTGTTTCTATTGGCGGAGATTTTTTTCCAACCTAACAAATCTGGATAACAATAAAAAAAAATGTGGTAACATCACTCAACTAGGGGTAAAGTAGACTTATTCTAACAAAGCTATTTGGCCCTGCCAAAATTGTATTCTTTATTTATAGAACAGCTTTCAAGAAACAGTGACACAATTTTGACAACTTAGATAAGTAAGTATGTAGAGCTATAGTAGTCCAAGTTCTGATAGGAGAAACCAATTTTGAGTGGCCTTTGGTTTTGGAAACACAGCCAAAAATGAACACTTTAGCTCTTATTTTTTGGTGAGTTTCAATTTACTCTAAGAATCTGACCGGCCATATTGTAGCCAATTGGAAATGTCTTTCTGTCAATATCTTAGCAAAAAAATAAGAAGAAAAAAAATCTAAAAAGACAAGGGTAATTAACAGAGACAATTTTAAGCAAGGAGACATACTCATTTGATAGTAGCTGAATGAGAATTCAAGTTTGGCCTGTTACTGAGATGATATCAAGATTGGCTTGATTATGACAATAAAGCGCTTTCAGTGAAGTTGCAACATACAGATTGGAATCTTCCAAACTACCATTGGTGAAATATTGAATCCACATCAGCCTGGCCAAGTTAGCATCTTAGTTTCTGATGTAATAAAGGCTATTCCAGTTTGAAATCTGCACCAAACGTGCAAGACTGAGGCAAATTTGTCCATGACAGAATATAAATGGCAAATGGTGCAGGCTGTTTTGGGTTAATCCAATGCGTTTGGATTCTGCACCCCAGTTCTTCCTGCCTGGGGGAGGTATTCGTCCCAAATAGGATAGCCAATCACATAAACCTGTTTTAAAGACCCCTCTGTGGAAGAAAGTGGAGTCTGTACACAGGGGAGTATGGAATCCAGATGCACAAAAGCATTGGTAACACTACATGTGAAGTACACACCCCATTTGTGAAAGATTAAGGTGATCTCTCATGGGGAGGTATGTATTTAAATTGAAGGACCCTCTCCAAGGTGCCAATAGATACAGAGGTTTAAATTTATGAAGTAATATTGCTTAGCATTGTATTGTCCCCGCCGAACGACGTTTCGGGAGGGGACTATAAAATGGGCTCCGTCCGTATGTTCCAGTCCGTGTGTCCGTCCTTATGTCCGTCCGTATGTCGTATGTCAGTATGTCTGTGATAAAAATGTTAACCTGGAACATTGGGCATATCTTTATTTCTGATGTGCTAGAGTGGCCAAAATTTAGGTATTTTGTAGGAGGGGATACCCCAACTCACCATGTAAGCCTCCCCACAGGGTCTCCCGGGTCTTCAGGGGTAGGGGGAAAAGGTCAAGGGAAATGGTCCATAGTGCACAGAAAATGTCACATTGTGTACAATTTATTGGAGTTCTGTATCGGGTAAACGGGATGATGTAACTGGTGAAAGAAGCAGGTTGATGAGTTCTCACCTGATTAGATTTTGGGTGTAAAATATGTAAGATAATTATCTATTTGCCTATTTTGAAAATTTTCCCGCAAGGCCTTTGTACAAGTTTTTGAGTTCTGTAACGGTAGAATGATGTAACTTGGTGGAAGGGAAGTGGGCTGGAGAGTTCTCGGCCTGATTAGATTTTGGGTGAATTTTTTTTAGTTCTAGTTGTTACATGGGGTCATTATTGGGGGTTGCCAGCCTGTTTACATCTTGGTAAAATGGAAAATACGTAAAATTCATGTTTCGCAGACTTTCCAGACCAGTATGGGTTCATTTAAATTGTGATTCACATGATTTTTTCAAAAATAGTGTTGCCACAGTGAGTAAATTATCAATTTTACAAATTAGTGAATTTTCCAGGGATTTTTGCATGACTGAAATTTTAAGATTTCTTGCGTCATTTCTGAGTAACCATTTATTTTTGGCGGATAGGTGATGCGCCAAAGTTAAGGGTGGACGGTTGACAGTTTTTATTGTCATTTAGTGATCGCGATATTCGGCGGGGACATATTTACGACATCGCCGTAATACGGAGTTCGCCTGTTTTATTTCTGTTTGTGAAGAGTTTTACAATTTATTTTAATGTCCCCTCTCACTATGGGTTGCAATACGCTCATCCAGGAGGGTTGTACTGCACATACATTGACATGAACTGACCTGTGTGATTGGGTATCATATATCATACCCAAAAACCCGGGGGTGTATTATTTTAAATACATTGGTGAATGAAGGTACTGAACGTTGCAAGGGAATTGAGATTTTACTAACACTCTGTGTCGATAATGTTAATGTGCTATGTGCAGTAAGGTTCAAGGTCAAGGCTATCTTTTACTGTAATTCGTATGGGGGTTTCCATAGTTTACCTTAATGATGTGGCACACTTCTCTATTCCACTCTGTGTTTATTTAAGAAATATACAAACACATACAGATTGAATGTCAAGTTTTAATTAGCAGTAAGTAGTGAGTGTCATCTGCAAAGGATTTTCCCCTTTATTCATTACTCACTTGGATGAAGTGGTTTTACAAACCCATATGAATATCAATAATTTTACCTGCATGTAGTGTTGCTGTAAACATACAAGGCATGATTCTACTCCACGTGGTTCGCCTATACGCAGCTACACATGTCTACGCGCAGCTACTGCACCGTAAAACAGGGCTTATTGCGAGGCGGTAGCTGCAAAATAGGGATTGACAAAGTACACAGTTATTAGGTATTTACAGTAAGGTGGCTACGTGCTTTACTACCCCAATGGACTACCATGTAGTTGCCCACTAGGTGGAGAGAAGGGGATGGTGAGTAGACAGTGCAGGAGTACACACGCAGCGCCACGTAGCTACCCTGTGATTACCACGACGCCATTTTGAGAATGTGGATGAAAATTCATGAAATGGAGGGCGCTATACACTGGGCTCAGTTTGCATTTTGGGGAACGTTTTTTTTAGGAAAATCATTACGAAATTCAAATCGGGCATCATCAAAAACCCCTATATTCCCGCCAACTGTTACTAAAAAATGCAAATATATGCCAAAATATCAAAAAACAAACAAACTGGCCATGAGAAATACCGCGCGCGCTGAGAGCCGGTGTAACCACGCAGCTACTCCACAAGGTGCAGACAGCCGCGTGTGTACACTATCCATATATGCGGCAAAAATACAGAATCCTGGGCGTCGAGTGTACGTTAGTGGGTGGTAATCCATGTCACTCTGTAGTAGCTGTGTGGTAACTACCAGAAGAAATTGGCCGTGTACATCATGATCACCATGAATGTAATACTGTTCCTGACAAAAATGAGGATCATTATAGAATAGCTAATATTTGGGTATTTATAGGCGTGCATGGAGAGATAGAATGAGAGAGTTGTCTCACAGTCACTGGGGACAGCAATAGTTTACACCCTGCGCAAGGAAAATATAACAGAGAAATTTTGGTTTATTGGTACACGACAGATTTCAGTTCCACACTATTGACGTTGACAAGACTACACATGCAGACAGTGGTTGTATCTGTGTGATTTCTTTAAGAATTCACAGAACACATCTAAATCACCCCCCCCCCCCCCCCCCACCCCCCCCCCCCCCCCTACATTCATACTTTAGTCAGACTTGTGAGTGTATGGTAAGAAAATAATGCCAAATTGACACGTTCATGTCTGGATCCATTAATTAAAGGGGCAGTTTGCAATGTTCAACAGATATCCTAGAAGAAAAGAGCCAAGTATATTAGTTGGTTAATATGAGTTGCATGGAGAGAGAATGAGAGTCTTTCAATTCTTCTTGAAAGCCATCAATTCCCAAGTAAGATTGTTTCCCAAGTCTTTGTGCTTATTACAGATTAAAGATACACTGGCAATTTGAAAAATAGTGCGCCCTCAAGATTTAAAAATTGATATTTTGCAGGACTTGAAGGCATTGTCCCAGGAACTTTCTTTCCCCTCCCCATCCTTCCCAAGTTTAAAAATAATATGCAGCAAGATCGAGGGGACAGGACCTATTTTATACACAATGTTCCCACAATATTGACAAGATTGTAGCAATTGTATAAAAAACCTACACTTCAGAAGTGTTTCAATAATAGAATGATTAGATGAAGTGTGTGTTTGATTGTCTAAATATCATTTAATTAACCAGAAATATCTTTTAAACTGTACATCTATTATATCTGTTTGGTCATCTGAGTTATAACATTTTAGAGTCTGCCTCTTAACACTGCTTAAAGGGACATGAGATTTTGGAAGTAAATCTTCTTAGAGATTGTTTGTAGAACACCAACTGACAATTTTGAGAAGATTATTGGATAAGTAATTCAGAAAACAAAAACTAAGTTTGAAACTTGCCTGCGGCCCGAGGGGCACTCTAGGGAAGATGCTTGGTTTCTGTTGGCAGTGCAGATAATACAAATAACTGTTTTTTACTAAAGATGGCATTTTCAATTAATCACTTCAGGGTGATTTATACAATTTAAGCATTTAATATGTAAAATAAAATTATTTTGAAAAAAGGAATGGGGCACATTTTTTTGGAAATGCTCATAGCTTTAAAATGCATTTCACGCGTAGGACAGGCGCATCACCATCAGATTTCCAGGAGATGTTATGTTAATCGCATTTCAATCTCCAAACCTGGTTTATTCAATCAAGTGACATAGGTGTTTGCAACAGAGTGAGCAATCAAAATAGTCATTGCATTGTAAACTCTTCTTTTGCTAATGCTTGCTCGACAGCATAAAAAATAA
>JAMKCH010028216.1:0-27455 GCA_023653785.1 Ophioderma brevispina
GCAATATACATGTAACATTTATTTTGAAGCTAACCTGCATGTGATATACCCATTTTAATACATGTACGTGATCTGTCATCTTGCAAAATATACGCCTGTTTTATTAATCTTCCATCCATTTCTGGTTAATCTGTGGCGATAAGCAGTTCTATAGTGCTGATGCAAGCTAAATTATTGCATGATTTGAATGAGGCATAGCATTTACCATTGCAGAGTCCTTCCAACTCCTTGTATGGGAACACTGTGGTTAAGTATACCTAAGTGGATGATATTACTCCCTTTTCTGGCCTTACGATAGGGAGGCCCATGTGGGGTATTCACATGGCTTATGAAAAGTAACTATGAAGACAGTGTGTATGGGGAAATCCAATTTTAGCATGTGGTGCACTATGCGGGCGCGTTTTTTATGGTTTTTGCTTTTGCGGTCATTAGCTGGTGAGAATTGAAAAATTACAAATATACAGGGAACTTACCTGCAGGATACTTGGAATTATCCTTAAGGAGTCCGGAGGTAGACAAGATACTCATGAGTATTCATGTTATAGCCCCTCAGAATGAATAATATTTCCCTTTAAAGCAATAATGGAACAGTCCAACCACAAATATCGGGTGTGTTGAGCCTACAATAATCCCCGTCTTATGAATCGAGACCGAGGAAGGGAACAGAAGGCCCATACTGGCACTGGAGGATGAGGATCCTATGACAAGATAATAAAACCCCAGGCAAACAATGAAGCAGGGGGGTTGGTACAATGCTTGTCTACCTACGGACTCCTTTAAGGATTAATTCCAATTATCCTGCAGGTAAAGTCCCTTTGTATAATTTGTAATTATCTTACACTCGTCCGTCGGGTAGACAAGAACGACTCAGGCAGAGTTTAAAGCTCCTCCAGTATGGCCTCTTAACGTTCATGCAAGACAGGTCGGTTATAGAGCGATGGGAAAGTCGTTAGCCGTAGCCCAATCGCAAGTCTTAAGAATATCTGGAATAGACCACACCTCTTGATAGCCTGTGAAGAGGCCGCAGAGCATGTGGAATGTGGCTTAAACACCGAAACATCAACCCCAGCTGCCTGCATAACAGTTCGGATCCATCTTGCCACAGTAGCTGAAAAATACTGCCTTAAAAAGGCTTTGGTATGACACAAACAGACTGTTTCTCGGAACCCCTTACTGGAGCTGGTAATAATATACTCAACAATGCGCCACTGGAACATTATTCTCCATCCTGGGAGTATTTTTTAAGAAATTTATCCCTGTACTCCGGAGCCTGGTCGGGTAGTTTTAGTAGGGCTAGCTACTAGATAAGCGGATCTCCGAGATGGATTAACCATAAAGCTAAGATCTAGTGAAGTTATTGATAGTGAGCTCCCCGTGGCAGAGACTATAGCGCTACTAAAATTAGCAGTTTCATGGACAGAAGCTCTAAAGAAATACGGCATTTGCGGGCCAAGGTTCTCAAAAACTCATAAACTGGCCCACTGGCCATGTCAAAAGCATATCGCGGGGGACTGGAGGCCGAGCATTAAATCTGCCTTCATGAGGGCCTTCTCCACAACGATAACAAGGCGAACTCGTATTACGTGATACGTAAAATACGTCCCGCAGATGTCGCGACCACTAATAGCCGAAAATGCAACTACAACCACCCCCCTCCCAAACCTCTGCAAAAAACTCACCCCTCCCCAACACCCGCAACACCCCACCCCTCCCCAACACCCTGCAACACCCATCCCCCTCCCAACAAACCACAACTCCCCAACACAACACCCCACAACACCACCCAGCCCCAACAACACCCTTCCCAACACTTCTGCAACACCCCACCCTTGGCAACACCCCACCCTAAGCAACACCCCACCCCTCCTTAACAACCCTCAAACACTCAACCCCCTGCAAACAACCCACCCCACCCAATACCCCGCTAACACGCCTCCCCTCCCTCCCCCAACAACCCCCCAAACGCCACTCCCTCCACTCCCCCTCCCCTCCCCATCACCCCTAACACCCTCAACCCTTCCAAACACCCCGTAACACTCCCACCCCATAATCCCAACACCCAGTAAAACACACTCCTCTACAACACCCTTCCCCAACCAACATGCAACACCCTATCCTCTCCCCCACACCAGCAACACATACCCCCACTTCCTCAACAACACGCAAACTCCCAAAACCCACAACATCCCACCCCCATGGTATCGTAGTCTCAGGTACAAAGGAATTTGCCTATAAGACAACCATTTCAAAGATACAGCAATATGGCATATTTAATTAGCTCATTTGCATAGCTACGCCGTTATCACATACTTTCAAAATTGCAAAAAAAGATGTGCCCAGGATAGGCTATCATACGTGCGGGAATTTGTAGTATCCGGATGTACGTTTCAAAAATATGGCAATTACGCTGATTTTTGCATATTAATTAGCTCATTTGCCTACTCAATTTGCCCGAATACGCCCAAAATGCTAATCCGGTTGGAACTCTTCGCCCGCTTCCTTCCACCCGTTACATCATTATATGCCATACGGGACTCCAGAAAACTTGTACACAGGCCTGGCAGGAGATTTCAAAATTATGCAAATCATTATACTCAACATATTTTACGCCCAAAATATAATCAGATCGAGAACTCATCAACCCGACTTCTTCCACAAGAGCTACATCTTTGTCGCCCTTACGGAACTCCAGATTAAATCGTATAAAACATGGGTTAACATTTTTATCACAGACGGACGAACGTACGAACGGACGGACGAACGGGTGCTGCTCATTTTATAGTCCCCGCTTCCGAACTCGTTCGGCGGGGGGGCGGGGACAAATTAGCACCAACCTGCACCCAATCAAACTGGGAAATGGAGTCATTGAAATGGGCGACATATGAGTATATGTCGAGTACAAAACAGGACCATCATACAACTTGGTAAGAAAAACACAGACATTAGCTATAGATGTAGAAACTGGATTGCAACTCTGTTCACGGCACAGCTATCCCAGACTCGCCAGGCCGCAGAATATTGCTTCTTGGTACCTTTCCTCCATGATGCTAGGATGAGTGACGCAGAGTCTCCTGAAATGCCTGCGTATCTAAGGTGCGACCTGATATTATCTACCCTGCTAATTGCATTGATTGAGCCAGTGGGATGAATATCCCCGCCTGTGTGGAAAGAAAACGAAGATCCGCTCTCGCGGGGTTGGTAAACAGCACTGGTCGTGCACCAGAATCAACAGAAGATCAGCATACCAAAACTGGGCATCCCAAACTGGAGCTATGAGCAGAAAACCTGGCCCAGTATCCTGACGTAACGTTTCCCAAACCCTTCCCCAACAGACAAAACGGGGGGAAAGCTACGGGTGCAGTCTAACCAATGGAAAGACAGAGCATCTACTTTCCACGCCCTTGGATCTGGGCGCATGATAAAAAACTTCCTGACCTACTGCTGTTCTTGATGCGAACACAGGTCGAGTCTGGATTAAAACCCCATCTGTCTTATCAACCTTTGAAACACTTGGGGTTGAGAGCGTCCATTCGACATTATTGAAAACTCTCTGAAAATGGTCGGAATTCTTGTTTTGTGCTCCTGGCAGATATTCCGCCGAAATCAGAATGCTCCTTTGGAGGCACCATTCCACAGCTCTACTACTTCGCTGGATAATCGAGCGGGACCTTGTCCCTCTGATGATTGATGTATGTTCGCAGATATATTGTCCATTGCAATCGAACATGAACATTTTCTAGCTGTTCGCACAAAATTGGACTGCAAATTTTGCTGGCCTTTGCTTCTTGGTCTTGTCTTGTCTGTAATCTGCTTAACGTCCCAGGGGGATATAAACCAAGCAGGATAAGGTGTGCGAGGTTGATGTTGATAGTCAGTTGTTTTTCTGGCTTGAGGTGGTTACTTCTTGCTGTTTTGAATTGTGTTGGTTCTATGATGTTAGCTATTGCCTTGGTATGGTCGTTCCAATCTTTGATTGTCCTGGGATGAATGAAAAATTTAAATGTTTATCAGTGATTGATGTTCGATGTAATTATGGTGACTTGACCGACGAGTACGCCGTTGGGCTGGTTGCAGTAGTTTTGTACCGGGATCGCTAGATGCCCCCCTATGGCTTTGTGTAGTATGGCTAGTTGTTCACTTTCGGCCCTATTTGCGAGAGATTCCCAGTTTAACTCCGTATGAGTTCTTGTTACACTTGATTTCCAGTCATAATTATTGTAAAACATACGGGCTGACTCTTCTTTGAATTTTCTCCACTTATGTATGAGTTCTTGAAGTATACGGATCCACATACAGCTGAGACAATATTCAAACTGTGGGGCGGCAAAAGGATATGTGTAAGCAGCGCAATTTTGGTTCTTTGTTGAATGAAGATGAAGGGTTTGACGTATACGAAGAGCCCAATGTTTTGCTTAGCAGTGGCAGTGTGATTTTATTTATGTGGGTTGTCCATTTAAGGTCTGTTGTAAGTGACACCAATGGGTAAAGTATGAGTTTGTGTTTCTTGCAGTATGGTACCCCCTAAATAGAACTGTTAATGAGAGGTGTTCTTGATGCTGGAATTCTGAGCACGTAACACTTTATCTGGATGAATTGAATTTCTTTGCCATAAACTTTTCCCAGACTGGAAAAGTGTTCTCCAGATCTTTTTGGAGTTGGAGTGTTTTGGCATCCTGTGGCGTTTTGATTTCTCTGTTCAATAACAAATCGTCTGCAAACAAACGTACTGGTGAATTAATGTTCTGTGGAAAATCGTTTATTTATATAAACAGAAATAATAAAAGGCCCTTAAAACTGTTGCTGGGGGACGCCCCCCGACTTCAACAGGACCATTTGATTGGTCACCTTCCTACTAAAACTCGTTGCTTCCTGCCTTTAAGAAATGATCCAATCCAATTATGAATTTTACCATCAATACCATTACTGTGTAGTTTGAGTAAGAGTCTGTTATGTGGAACGACGTCAAACGCCTTAGAGGAAATCCCATTATTATTACGTGCTGTTGGGTATTTAGTTGAGTGAGCAGAAAGTCATGGATGGTTTGTATAAGTTGCGTCTCGCAAGGACGTGAGCTTGAGGAAATCCGTGCTGCTGTGGTATCAAAATTTATCGTGCATCAAACTATTGAATGACATGGGAATGTATTACGTGTTCCAGTATCTTACATGCCACCGATGTTAATGAGACTGGCGATAATGACTGGCTCTAACCGATCACCTTTTTTAAATATAGGTGAAATATTTGCGGTTTTCCAATCTTGGGTTAAATTACTGTGTTTAATGAGGTTGAATATTGAGGATAAAATGGGTGCTAGTTCAGGAGCCAGCTCTTTTAAGATCGTGGAGAGGATACCATCCGGCCCTGTTGCTTTGTTTATTGTTCAAAATTTGACAACAAGTTTCTGTATGCCTCTGGCTTGTGAATGGTAATGTAACAGATGGCTATATTTATAGGTAAGGGGTCTGGCATAGAGTCCATATCCTTCAGCTTGTAAAACACTTTGAATTGGTTTTATTTAACAATCGGCTTTCTTGGTGTTAATCAGAAACTAGGATACCGTTTCTTTCAACGCTGGTATGCCTGTGAATCTTTTTTCAGGCGTTTCACGAACGACCAGAATTGTTACTGAGACTCCAAACAAAAATCCCTTACATATCTACTGTTATGCGAATCTTGTGCTTGTGTGTGTTTCTTTGCCTGTTCTCTGAACAGATCCCAATCTTCCTCCTCACCTGATTTACGGGCTTATTATACGCCCTTTGTTGCGTTTATGGAAACCTTTTAACTTTACCATTTATGCGCATGTTGTTTGATTGTATTAACATTTTTGTTGGGAATGTGTTTATTCATGGTTAGCGAACAGCTGATTTTAAACTCCGACCATATAGATTTCAATGTCATTGTGTGTGTCCTTTATGAATTCTTTTCCGAATTCAACGATCTCAGTTTCTTATATCGCCAATGTCTGCCTTTTTTGTAGATGGATGTATACTTTATGTGGTTTCTGAGGACATGATCTTTTTGGGGTTTGATTTATCGAGATCATTGCTAGCCCATTCATGATCACTCAGACCCGGGATTAAGGTGGATTTCTCGACTTAGGTAGCATTATTAGTAAAGAACAAGTCCAGAATATGTTTTTTCTGGTTGGTTCAGTGACCATTTGATCCAAGTTGAAATCGTTGGCTATATCAATCAAACTGTTGGCACAGATTTTTTGGACTAATACAAGTCCCCTGGTTGATTGACGGATTAGCCAATCGATTCCACCAGATTAAAAGTCCCACCTCCCAACCATATGTTTCCTTGATTAGCATTTTGAATACAAGTCAAGGACTTTCTAATTTTTTTCATTTATTTTTCCATATTTATTTCAAATCTTTCTGTGTTGAGGTCTATAAAAAGGCCCCCCACCAATGTTCAGGACCTTACTCCCAACCAATTGGATTTGCGCCCAAACAATTTCGCAATTCGCATCGAGATCAGTCATATGGGCCACACTACGTCATTTTTTAGGCTATTAGGACCCCTCCATGATATCATTACGATCCTTTTTCTGATCACTGTATAATCATCTGGAAATATTTCTGAATTTTGAAATCCGGGTTGAAGCCATGTTTCTGGTATACCAATCACAACATCAGGGGTGGTGATTTTCAAGACACGCAGCAAGCTCTGGGGACCTTATTTTTTACACTTTGAAGTTAACCACCAAAAAACCTTAGAGACCTCTGTGGTCAGGGCCGATTTTTTGTTTGTTACCATTCTTACATGTTTACTCTTAACATTCTGATTTTATGGCGAACACTTTTTGGAGATGATGTGACACCGGTGTGGACTTGGTTGGCAGACACAACACTGTCACTCAGATTACTCATGTAGAAAAACTATTAGTGGACTCGATCGACACTGGGAAAACAAGATGTGCTGAAATCTTGGAATTCCACAGTGCAGCAGCCCAAGAATATTGGAGGCAGCAAGGAATTCATTAGCTTGATCGAGTTAAACTCCAGCAAGCCGTGTGATACCCCGAATCGCACTCATCACACGACTGGCTTTCTGATCCCACGTGCACGGCTCGTGACATACAGCACAAGGGAATTTAGAACATGAATCATTTTCAACCGGCCTGGGGTTAATTCACAATCACCTGCCTGCATAAGCAATAAGATGCCCAAATACATTGTAACATGTGCGATTTGTTATTTTGAGTAACTTTTGTGCGACCCTGGAGAAGGATTTGGATTGGGAATGTTCAAAGTTACACGTGTGAGTTCGTTCATACCTGGTGACAAGCCCACTCCTATGAGCAAGTTAATAACATAATAATCCAGTAACAGATTCCCAAATCTCCAGTCATAATCATGTTTATTTGTGATCAGACTATACCAAACAAAGTTCGTGTGAGGTTCTTGTCACTATCAGTCTTGACGGCATTGTAATGAAACCGCCCCCCGCTTGTCATTTTTATTGATGTGGGGTACAGGCACATCTTTCCAAGCCACAGGCTCAGATACCGTGGATGATATGACAAAAAATAAGACTATACAACAGTTATCCACATTGTGATTCAAACAAAGGGGAGGACACAGCCATAGGGGAATTACCCGCATCACCGGTACTAATTACCCGCACCAAAAACATACAGCCATTAGCAAGCCATAAGTCTTCATCGTTGCGTTGCGATGTGAATGGAGATGCGTTGAGTTCACGTGTGCAAAATGGCCGTTGGCTATCAAGACACGCAGCTTGACAAATCAGAAGAATTTTGTAGTCCAAAAACAGTCAAAAAATTCCAAACCAAGAACGTTCTAGATATTCTAGGAACGATTAGTTATCAAGATATCAAGTTTGTGATTTGTATGTAAATTTCTTGATAGAAAAGTAGACTTTAATCGGCAGAAGAAAAATCCCAGCGACCCATGAAAATCCCGCGCTTACAGGGAAATGAAACCACTCCTGCCGAGCCCATGCGACTCACGTTTATATGAGATGCTCTTCGAGCTGAACTCCATCTCCCGCGACTTTATGACATTGATTCATCATAACTCCCCAACCTGCGAGAGATGCATCCGTGCTTAAATCACGAAATCCACCTGTGGTGGATGTTGTATTGGGCGTCCATTCCAAATGTGAAGGAATCTGATCCATAGGGTTAACTCCTCCTTTGCTAAGGAGGTTCAATCATGATTTCGTCAAATTCAAAACAGAGCAGTGAGAGCCCAAAATCTGCGCCTGCTGCAGATTCCTGCAGAAAAGAGTTGCTGGTTTTCCCAACTAAAACGCAGAAGGAAAACAATCCGATGGCCCTTGCGATAGGAATTGAGGAAATAAGCGTCCTTTAGATCCAACGTAGCAAGTAAGGACAATCCTTTCCTTATCAAACGCAAAGCCGACTCTAAGGTTATCCATCTTGAAATGAAATGAACTTTTAGAACAAATTGACTTAGCGGCTTTAAGTTTATTAGTGGCCGCATCGTCCATAACCCCACCCCCTTTTTTCTTTGGACTAGAAAGAGGTTTGAAACAAATTCCTGAGGATGGTATGTCACTACCTTGATCGCCTGCTTGGCTAACAAAACTTGAACCTATTCCTCGAGTAAGCCTTTGCTTTTCCAGACCTACAACCTGAGATCAAACGTTGGTGCTGCTGCACCGGAAATGAAACAAAACAGATGCTGGTATCCCTGTACCGCATCCAACACAAACTGGTCGTTGTTAATCTCTTCCATGCCCTTAGACAATTTCTTAAGTTTCCAGCATGAAATTCTCCCTTTAGCGTCGAAACTGCGCCTGGAGGTCCAGCTCTTCTGAAAATTAGAAGCTGGTTTAGCATCCTTTCGATATTGTGAATAGTAAAGGACTGACGTCGCCCGTGCTAGGGTATTGATGACCCTTTGAGAAGTCGATTTAGACTTGTTGTATGATGACTGGGTACTAGACCTACGGGACTGGTTCCCTGCGGGGACTGAAGGGCTTCTTATACCCATAGCCGTCTCCAAATTACGGTTGCGATATTAAAGATGAGCGAGAAGACTCCTTGATCTTCTATACGAGCCTCGCAATCATCACCCAACAGCTGATCAGTAATGGTAACATCATTGCTGCATATAATCTTATATCCGAAATTCACATGGACCTAATATGCTCCCGTCGGTTAGTGCTACAGGAATACGATGGCATATCCAGATGAAGGCCAGTGTTGATGCGCTCAAAGCTCCAAAACTTTTATCACATTATCAGTGTGTCCACAAGATCCACGGCTGCAATAGTGGAACAATAGCAGACGACATCCCACTCTGAACCTTTGTAGTTTAATATCTTACGGTTCTATCAATCTGGACAGGTTATTCCAAATGAAACTTTAAACCCTTGGGGCCTTAGCATATATGGCACATTAGAAGGTGGAGCATTACATTTTGCTGAATCCTCCCAAATTTATCCTTTTTGACATGACGGTCTTTAAACATATTCTTGACCGTGTCCCAGGCCAGATTTAGCGCACAGGTTTCCCAACGGATCGGATTGTTACCAGACTCCAAAATACTTATGCCTTCATAAAGGCGGGGGACCCTTTGGTGCATCATCACCAGAATATTTCCAGCTATGGATTAAAAATTGACCCACCGCCAGTCACGGTTGTTACACTTACAATATTACTCGTCCCTGTCGTGACACCGCATGTCGCGGTATTGGCCACATTAGCATCAAAAGGTTAATGCCTTACTGCCACCGCGAGTCGCGGTAATGGGCGTCATCAACAGGCCTACTCACACCACCATACACTACATTAGAAACCATAAATGTTACCTGATTAATCCCGATTTACGTCCTTGGCGGTGATTTCTGCTTCACCAGCTGCGACAAACAAGCCACCTGATTTTGCAATCCAACTATGCTGTGTTGCGGTATCACAAACGACCCACCCTTGATTGTTTAATCGTCGAATCATATATAACACACCACTTGCGGTCGCCATTAGTTGACCGGCTCTGCCATCTGACTTGCTAAACGTAACACATCTCTCTGAGGTGAATTAGACTCCAAAACGGGCCGTCTTTGGGCCGCGATAACATTGTTCCTGTCCACAGAAACGGGTAACAAGCGTGGATTTCCAACCACACTTGGCATGCCTGGCATGCATGGCGTAGCACTCGAACTCAAGTAAGAAGGAAAAAGGAAAGGGCAACAGCCTTTAAACTTGCATCGACACTGATGCCAGTTCCTTCCCCGATTCCTTATCCGTCCCAGATTTACTGGCCCAGGCGGTCCCTTTTTCGCTTTTTGGGTGAAATCTTCTCTTTCCCACTTTTCCTCTAGCCTTTACCATCCTAGTCGGCCATGCGGATATGAAATCCAGTGATCTTGAACACTATAGTATATCCCGGACTAATGCGAACAGAAGCCCAGAACAGAACAAACTTCCCGCACACCAGTCACGTGACACCACCGTCGAAAAACAACACCAAACGATTTACAAATTCCTGTGTACACCCGCGGGGCTTCGATGAAATTAAGACGGGGATTATTGGTAGGCTCACCGATATAGTGGTGGACCGTTCCCTTATTGCTTTGAAGGGAAGATATATATTCATCTGAGGGGCTATAACATTGAAATAAACTGCAGAGTCAGTCTGCTACGTACGGCCGAGTTGTAGATAATTGGGACAAAAAGCTTCAATTTTACCCCCCAAAATCAGAAAAAAATAGGTTACTTTGAAAATTAATTTAAAAAAAAAAAGGGACATTAGAAATTAGCTAATTGAGTTGACTTTTAGCTTGCTTTTTGACAAACCAATACCTATTAAGGTAAATAGCATCATAAGGCATGTGTTCAGGAATGCACTGCCCAAAATATGACAATTCTACTTAATTTGACTTTGTTGCCTATATACTTACCATGTCAGCTAGAAGTTTCCACACTGGCTGAAAACGAATGAATAAAAAATCTTACTGAGGAAATTGAAAGTATGTAGCATTCAATGACATGTTACTTTTTTTACTTTCAATTCTGAATGAGCAAGATAGCAATTAATAATTGTCCTTGTCCATCCAAGCAAGAGTACACAAACGCACCACACCCACACACACACACACACCCCACACAACACCCCCACGCACACCACACAAGATAAATGCATACACACTTCACGGACGACAAAGGACCCATGCACATAGGACCTGATTTTACACAGGACCACAGAGGACACCTGAAAGTCAACGCAATATTAGCACATTATTTTTGAAGAGCGCTCCAATTTTTAAAAAAAAATGAGATTTTTACACGGTTACTGGGTTAACGGGATAGTAAACTATACCTGTGAATGTTTAAGCTCTACAAGGTTATGTATCGCAAAACGAAGCGAATTTGACTAACTAGGATATTAATTAATATCGGGATGCCCGATAATAATTCAAACTGGATGCTGGAAACGGCTTGTCCATAGAAATAGCGGGGACATGATGGATCACGTCAAACTATTAGTTGATTTTATTGGTTCAGGCAGTCAAGTATAGAGGTCATTTCTTGAGGTGGCACTATTTCATCATGGACGGACATAAACTTAGCATTCCAGCTTCGCCGTAAGTACAATCTAGGATCCCAATTCTAATTACAAAAATCGCTCATAATTTTATTGATAAAATACACAGTTTGAGCATTCCGTTCGCCAGGGGTAGTTTCCAGCCAATTAACAACATACGTGCAAAATATCAAATTTGAAAAATTGGGGATGCTTTTAAAAAAGGTGCTAGTATTGCTTTAAACCACTCAAGGATTTCAACTTTCGGCCAAAAAATCTTTCCCCTAATTGCTTACTTCCAAAAATTCACTTCCCTTATGAAATTTACTCCATTTAAAAAAGTAAAATCATATTCCCCCTCTCTGCCTTGGTGAAAATTTCATGTTTTCCCTTCTCGCTCCAATTTTTGTAATAGTGCCCCCTCAAATCCCCCATTCCCCTTTGACATTACAAAAATGCCCCTCTTGATGTTACATGCTATACTAGTATTGCATTGATACTGGATTGTCTTAATGGACACTACCCCAGGTAGCTGTCCGTTGTAAAACATCCTTTGTACCACATGGTAGGATCAGTTTTTATTCCAAAAATTATCCTACAGGACTACTGATATGGGAGGGTAAAAGTGCATTTCTTTCTAAAAAAAAAAAAAGAACCCCAAGTTCTCATCTACTCTGGACCTGTGCGCAGCTTGATATCCCAATGGTGGGGGACTTATCTGTACGGGACTACTGTTTTCAACCCCAGATTCTAAGAGGATCCCTAGTTAATTTCGCATCCTGATGTTATATACCACTACAACATTGGTTTTTGTTGAGGAATACTGTCTGTTATATTGCATGCCAGAGGAATGTATCAGGCGGCGGATCTAGTTAGGGGGCGGAGGGGTCGCGCGCTTCCCGGTAATTCTGCAAGATCTTTGCAAAATCATCCATTTTGGACAAGTTCAGCCTTCAGCCCCCCGGTAAGCCTGGTCCGCCCCTGTTTATTATCCAGGTTCCATATCCATTTTCCATGTATACATGCTAAGGATTTAGGGTGTACATTCTAAGGATTTAGGGTGTACATGTCTTTGTAGCTCACGTACCGTTGCCTTCTCGCTTCCCCACAGATCCCCTCATGCATTGAGAACAGCTGCACATCCAACTGGATAACACCTTTTTCTGTCCATCGTGAAGACAATAGAATGAATAGCACACAACTGGCAATCCTTCTTAATTAATTGAAATACGTAATGGCTGCTATGCTCTATAGGTTCTCACGGTTTTCAAAATAAGCAGTATCAATGTTTCAAAAATTAACAAATTCCCATATAGAAGATACACTTTTCAATAGCATTCTAGTACGGGACTGTAACTAATCCATTTCTTAAACCTAAATTTTAAATTAAGTTCAAGGGGTAATTGCCCGATTTAAGGATCATGAAGTTTTCAATCTTGGATAGATTGGCCTTCACCCAAAAACCCCACCTGTAAAGTTCGCGCCGTTTTATTTCAATGCGTTTTCATGGGAGAGCAAATTAAAAAACGTGATTTCGTAACCCCATAGAGTATCTGTGTTAAAATTAATATTTGGTCGACCAAATTGGGGACATTTCGCTCATTACTTCCAAACCAAACAGCCTTTGGCCCTAAGATTTTACATGGTAAATGAGAAAATAGTAGCTTTTTTTCTGAATACCAAATGGTTGACCACTTCCGGGAAATCTGGGCTTCTGGGGACGATGCCTATTAGCGATCGGGCCATGGACCTTTAAGATTTCATATTTTGTCATATTTGTGCATGTTTTCTTAACTAACAGTCATAAAGTCTTGGACACAAGTCTAAGCAGTCACTTAAGTGTAAAGTCCACTCCGATAAAGGTTCCAAAAAGGCATTTAAATTTTTAGTGTCGCTCACATTCATGCAGTTTAAAGCTGTTTTGGCATTTAAGAATGAATGTTTAATGATATAAATTATACTTGAGGAGTTTAGTTTTTCAAATGGATCCGGACTAGATTTTGTAAACCGGCTGAGAAAGTATCAAGCAATAAGGCAAAGAATGCATAATTCTTGCTTTTCGCCATGTCGCCAGCCCCAAATCCGTTCTTTAAATTGTGTCCCTGCTTGTTACACAGAGCGCATAGCACAGATTGCATTGCATTTTTATCAGCCTTATTTATGCACTATTGTTACGTTTTAAAAAAATTTTAATATTGGATTATTAAAGTTTCCGCAAGAGTTCTCTGAGAGCATGTCGCCAGTATTGCAGACAGATACGTACCATAATCGAATGGATACAAAATTGGCTAAAAATAACTGAATACCTATGTTCCAATATGTGATAAATCGAAAATGGTACCATTTAATATTCTACATGTTTTTTGCATAAAAAATTGTTTCAAACGGACCAATTTCCAGCCCTAGTAAAGAAAGAAACCCCCTGTTTTACATCAAACCGCGACAGATCTTTACCTCCCTCCTGCTACGTTCTTGCAATATGGCGTGATACATGAAGTCGAATACCACACCATGCTTTAATATGAAGGTAATGCCTGATAACGTATAGAGACGTACAGACGCACGACTAAGAAAAGGCCCGACAGATACTTACGACAGATGGTTACTTAAGTGTTAACGTTATGCAATATACTAAATCGATATATTTTTAAGATCACCCATGCATTGTACCGTGTTCTGAGAATATTACAGTTTATGATTTTCAATGATTTCAGGAAATATTTCGTCATTTGGATACCAAACTTGAACACTTTCAACGGAGAATGGCCCATCAATGACATCTTTCGACCATGGAACATGAACAAAAATTGAGGTATTCACTATGTTTTGCAAGCAATTACTACATACACACACTACCACAGCCCTAGGATGGTGCACTACCAATTACCACAATGTAACCACAACTATTGCACATCAAACACTCAGTACCACAGAATACCACAGTGCTGATGGTGACTGTGTTTAACATCCGATTACACACTTGACCACAAAATTGCCGTGTGTGGTATCCTGTGGTAATCTGTTGTGTTAGGGCTAGGATCACGAAATACTCCTCATGTATGCTTTTTCAATCCTTTAACTGTTCTATCCTGGGGCAAACTTGTCTTCAACATCAAACAACCAATGATGTTTACTGAATAAATCAACCCCCTGAAAAGTGCAACTTTTCTACCCAAGAGAAGTTTAGATTATTGGCAAAATGTTTGTATAGGTCCTAAGAAAATTAGAGAAAATATAATGATCTTTTGCACATTATTTTACTGAAGGGCTGGTTAAAATAGACCCATTACAATTGATATCAACAGTGCGATTATCCCAGCAAAGTGTTCAGGATACATTAGTTGTAACTTACCCATCTGAGCTGCATTCACTTGTTAGCTTCCTGTAGAAAACTGCCAAAGTCCCCATATATATCTGCCATCAGCTGCCCTTGTAGGAGCGGTATCAGAGCTTTCACTGCAGTCGTAACTAACATGTGTGAAAAACACAGAGTTAGTCTTATAGTAATAAACATAAAGCACAATAATGGGTACCATAACAAGCATTTTTCTTAATGGTTCACATTTTTTCACTAATTACTGAATCCCTAATTTTACTGTGTATCTATGTTAATATAAACCTGAACTTATTGAAGATAATTTGCAATGGGGCCAACACTTGACAATTTTTCATAAACATTACTTAATATTTTCCGTCAATTTTGACGAAAAAATCTACCATTCAAAAAGGACATTTTTTAAAAATGTTCTCAAGCATATTTATAAAGGAATTCAATTACTTTTGATACATATCTTTTATTACATTTGGTTTCCATTATTTACATAATTTTCGTGGGCAAAAAGTCATACCATTGGTTTTCTGGAGGGCGCAAACAAACAGTGCTATTGTTACTGTCATTCGTCATGTACGCCAAGTACATACACTATTTATTAGCCACTTGGGAATAATTTCAATAAGTTTATCAGTTCCTTTTATTGTTTTCTGTAAAAGAGAACAATCAATTTGGGATAACTAAAACAAAAAAATAGAAAAATCAATGTTACTAAGAATAACATATTTTTTGTTTTGGGGGGGGGGGGGGGCGATTGTTACCTCCGTCAATAATTTTGCAATAACATAGCATTTTAGAGTGGCCGACCCCAAAAAGACATGAGGAAGCAAGTGTATTAGGAAGGAAGCAAGTGAGGAGATAGGTAGGAGGGTTTGGGTTGAGAATTGGGGAGTCCATTGAACGGGCGATTGGAAGGAGGTCATTAAGGGCTATTGCTACGAATGTGAGGTGAACCGGCCACCCCGGTTGCGGGACAAAACCGGATTTAAAACTTTGGTTTACTACTACTATCTACTTTTCAAATCTCGCGGAGAGACAAACAGCCAGTCCCCGATACGATCACTCTATCAATTTCCTTCATGGCTGGTGGTCAGTCCTTTAACGGCAGTGCTAAATTGAATAAGATATGTTTCCTTTTTTTATAATCTGGTACTAAAATCATTCATTCCGTCAATAATATTACAAGTACAATAGCACAGGAAGTGGTGGCATTCTTGGGCCCTAACCTGAGCATGTGTGTAGAAATTCAATGTAATTGTGCTTGTTTGTATTCCTATAATGATCATGCGGATTACCATACTGTATATATTACGCGTGCACGATGTTGTCTCAGTGGGTACATGCATGGTGCCAGTGCTCGCGATAGCTTGTATCGCTTAGCAGTTTGCTACACATTTTCTGCCCCATTTCTATGCAATTTTAAGATTGTGTAAACATTTTTCCCATACGTTGTGGGGGCACTATCAATATATCAAAGCAAAGCTTTTGCAAAAATTGCTACACAATAAAAATCCCCAGCGCGAGCGCTGCATGGGCTTCAATGGGGGAGGGGAGGGGAGGGGGGGGGGGGGGGGGGGGGGGAGATCGATCGTTGATTACTGCCAACGTTACTAATTATTTTACGGAAGTTCTTATCGTGACCGAATTTGGATGAAGGCCCTCTAAATTTATTATTCTTTTGATGCAATGGTGCTAATGTTATATATATTGTGCATCTTATAGCAGATACCAAAATATGGCGTTTGCTACTATGGTTAAAAGTTACACAAGGGCGAGGAGTGAATGTTACCATTCATGTTGCATGTATCCGTCTTGACATGTCCATTAGAGTATTGTTATGTTGTGTTTTACGGAATTGGTAATATATCTACAGTTATGATTTTACCATGGTAAAACCTTGCTGCTAGTTGTAGTATTACAAGCCAAGTAGACCAAATCTGCAATGACTTGTTCGTAAATTAAAAAAAAGGACACATTTCCTATAACTCCAATCGGTATTCTCCAAACTAATATCGTTCGTGGAAAGATAAATTAAACGGAAAAAAGTTTATATTTTTTCACCTTAAATTGAATAGTAGGGGTTGCCTAGGAAAAGTTAAACTAGTAAACATTAACAACTATTAATGTAAATTATTTTTTCCCCCTTGGTTGGTTTGTCCATTATTGTGCTTTCTGGCATAAAACTAAAAGTGTATATGGTAAGCTGTGTCACAGGCTGATGAAGTGCATCAGGTGTATTTATTGACAGATGCCATAGGGCTATGGTTTTTTAACTATACCAAAAAGCTAATGACACTTTGAGGAGCCCCCCACAAAAATGTGTATCAGCAAGCTGAATTATTTTGTGATGTATATGAAGTATAGACTCCCCCCCTAGCTTGGCTCCCATGAGTATAATAAAGTTGGGTTTGATCCTCATGTGAGTGCTGGGCAGCTTAAACAGCAAATGTGACGGAATTTGTCATACCAGCAAGTAGTACAGAATTGAAGATCCCATTGAACAAGAACACATGTGCATTCATGATTTATCATAGTAATCGGTACACATGTAATCTTTTACGAATATAGTGGCTCCAAAAGGTTTCCTTGTGCTAATGAGGTGTCAATACAAAAATATGTTGCGGACGTTAATTTCCGTCAAAAATTTAACACCAACTTTAGCCGAGATTGCCTTAAATTGAGCAAGGTTGTACAATTGGTTGATGCTGTAAATAGTTTCATCTATACCTATAATATATGAAACAATAAATTCTTATATTCATTTATTTTTTTAAATATATGCAATTATAAAAAAGATAATTTTCCGTCAACATTTTTGTAACATCCGCAAAATCACATTCTGTTGCCTAGGCGGCCAGCTATTTGCCCTCATAATTTAATTATATAGTTTAACTGAAAGTGCTTCTAAACCACTCCCAAAGATCAGAACACTTCCCCATCTTTTATTTTTCCCTGGATGAGTTGTTTACATTTTTCCGTCAACACTTGTAAACATCGCAAACACTAGTACGTCCGCACACACAATAGCAGTTTTGGGGTTAGTGGGAAGTAAAATCAAGAAGATATCTCTATTTGTTTAGTACAATGATAACATTAAAAGAGCAAACTTCCTTTAAACTTAATTTACTTACCTTATACTATTAAAAATGGTTTAAGGGTTTGCACAAATGGGTTGGGAGTTACTGATGTCAATGTTGACGGAAAAATAAACTATGATGCTGTTTTTTATTATTCTTCATCAGAATTGGAAAATATGTCTTATTATTTAAGTGTAACCTATTCAGTATTAAGAATCAACAATTCTAGAGTTAAATTTTAGTGAAAAAAATAGGCATTTTATTATTTAATTGTAATTTTAGGATTTCATTAATGAAATGTCATTACTCTTTGTCATCTGATAGAAGCTATCTGACAGGATTATATAGAATAGCACTATAAGATAGCCCCTATTTCAATAAATTTAACTTCTTTTTTCATTTCGTTACTGGCAAAGTCCCCTTTTCACAGTAGAAATCAGGCTTTTGTTGCGGATGTTACATTTCAATGTGACAAAGAGATCATTACCTAGTATAAGTGCATATCATTTTAGAATGATATAATGTTGGTTTAATTTGTTATTGTACAAATTCCAGAAGCAGAAATAATGAAATTAAGACAACAAGAATACAAAAAACAGTAATATACAAAAGCCAAAATGAACATGAAGAATATGTGCGGACGTTACACCTTGTCAACATTAAATGGTCACATGCTAAAGTGCCTACATGTATTGTCAGTACATCATGAGGAAAAGGGCAGAAGAATAACTATTACTTGACCCAAGAACCTTAATTTAAATTCGAGGGTGAAACCATGTGCAGTATATAAATTGAGTACCATGTAGTGCTAAATAACAGCAAAATTCTTTCTTTTTTACAGATTGAAAACCCAAATTAGCTAAAGAGGTATCCGAATGATATTATTGTAATTTGTGTATTTCCCAAATAAATTTAGAAATACCTACAGATTCGTACTGAGTTAACAAGTTTTAATTACATAAACCCTCACGTAACGTATGAAACTCCACAATATGGAGACGGCTATTCCAATTAACATCAAATGCGTGTCTGTAGTGGCTAGTACACAATTCTGGTATTAACTTGATTGAGTCCTGTAAACGTACCATATTTATTTCATGTTCAGATTGATATGTAAAAAGTTTGGACACACACGGGATATCGCAAATGTTTTAAGACTGTCTTGGAACAGTCACAATCAGTAGGATAAGTCAACAAAATGTAACGTACGCAACAACGTCAGTGTATCTAACATTTGATGTAATTGGGAGTTGAAGGTAGTTTTCCAGGGTTTATTTTACTAGAGTTGTTGTATGGTAAGCTAATTACACAAGTGTAAAACTTTTTAAAAAGTAAATTATTTCATTTTTCTTTCTAAAAAGAGTAAGCATTATGTGCTCTACTAATATGGAAATTTAATTATGGCTTTATTTTTCAACTATTTTACAACATATAGGCATTGTACACATAAGGTTTTGAGTTCAGACTCTTTATAGTCAAAATATTATGTTTGGCATAAGTCATTGACCCGAAACGACATTGAAAGTTTCTAATTAACCCTAAAGTCTTGAAGCAGGCAAATAGGCATTGAAATCATGTAACGTCCGTAACACAGGCACATGATCAGTCAGAAAATATTCATTTCAAAGAGTTTTTCCAAAATGTTTGGGCAAGTTTGCTTGTTTTTGCTGCAAGTAATTACTCAGTTGGTTGTAGGCACACATGAAGTAGTACACATGCGTTTCAAGCCTGTTTTACATTTTTTGTAGACAAACATTTTGATTTGTCAAACCGGAATATGAGGATTTTAGGCATTCTTGGATTCGACAATTTTTTATAGTGACCACAGGCAATGAAAATTGGTATAAAGCAACCTTATTGCTTGATGTGTATTCCTATATTATTTGGGTCATCAAATGTAAAAGCCATAAATAGCAACGGAAAGGGGGTTCATTATGAAAGGTTTGTTATTAGAAAATAGCGGTCATGGCTATACGTTCATATCTTGCATACTATATAATCCAATGTAAGATTAAGCCTCAAAACATTTCGTTTCATTTAAAATCATGGATTGTCAAGTTAAAACAATAGTATATGAAAGGCCTCTACAATGTACTTCAATTTCACCCCCTGGTTGACACTTGAGTATTTATGTTTTAAACAAGGCGGTTCTCGAACCCACAAGTCTCGCCTTCTCTTTCGCGTTAACTGTAAAAAGACAAACAAGCAGCACACCAGAGTGCAATGTGCGAGGTCAGGGTGTCCCCAAAAGTTGTGTAAGCAGATAAACTCCAATTCTCAACTAGTCTTTTACTTCCCATCTATTCATTTGTACAACCACCCTAGGGAGTCACAACATTTCCATTGTGCCGATATTAATCTTGCAAGTCGAAATCCCCCCCCCCCTCCCCGAGCATAGTGCAGAGTCAGATATCTGTTAGGAGTAAGTAGCACCCCGGGTTTTGGAATTTTTCTTTACTTCGGGTCTTTTCATTGGACAACCCCAGGGCGTTCACAAAATTTTCCATTGTGGAGCTATTAATCATGATGACTGAAAGAAGTCTTGCTCTCAACAAAGCATCAACTAAGTGTTTAGGAGTAGTAGAACCCCCGGGTTTGCATTTTGTAGTATTTCTATACCTCTCACTCTTTCAGTTGACACCACAATCGGGGCCGGGGGTCACAACATTTTTCCGTTGTGGAGTATTAATCTTGAAAATGTCCCACACATCGAGCACAAGTAAAGAGAGTTAGTGGTAGCACCCCCCGGGTTGCATTTATAGTATTCTATACTTTTCTCACGCTTTCATTTGATACCACCATAGAGGCACAACATCTTACGTTGGGAGGCGAGAGTATTAATCTGAAATGTCCCCCACATGAGCACACAAGCTAAGAGACGTTTAGGGAAGGAGTTAGCACCCCCAGGGTTTGAATGTATTAGTTATTCTATTACTTACTCACTCTTGATGGATACCACCGATAGAGGTCACAAAAATCTCCGTTTGGGAGATATTAATCTGTAAATGTCACCAATAATCATAACCAAGAGAGGGTTAGGAGTAGTAGCACCCCGGGTGTGCATTTATAGTCTTCTTATTTGCTTTTTCATTTGAAACCACCCAGGGGTCACAAATGTCCATTGTAGAGCTCGTAATCATGCGAAGTTCATGCAAAATACCCTAAAATTCATAAAATTTACGTAAAAATATGAAATTTAGGCATTTGGCAACACTATTTTTGAAAAAAATGTGAACCACATTTTCAATTTGAGTCCCCTACGGGGTCCAGAAAAGACAGCCTTAGAAACTGCACAATTTTGGGAATTTCACCATTTCCAAGAATGTCTGTCAACAGACTGAACAAAAGACTCTGAACCAGAACGAAAAAACTCTTTCAATTAAAACCAGGGCACTGATTAGCCATATTGCTGTTAATACCTTTGCTGTGGTGATACTCCCCCCACCCCGTCTTTTATAAGTCCTGTTGTTACACGGTTTGATTACACCACCACACATACAAAGCATATTATCCTGCCAAATTAACAACACATGCATGAACCTAATTATTGCAATGTGGTACAACTTCCTGAACAAATTCGTTTTGAAGGTGTAGTATTCACAAGACCATTGAAACCTGAGAAAATTTGTTAATGGACAAGCATAGCATTAGTTGCCATTTTAAAATAATCAAAAGATGCACTTTAAGTGGGCCCAACATGCCTTTTGACCCAACTGTATGATTCACACCAAACGAGCTTGGACCCATATAGAAGTCTCATGTAAGCGACGGAATTTGCAATCAATGTTCATTTAAGAGATACCCAGCAACGTACGCAATATTAATTAGATCAATGCATCAAGCAATGACCCCTTTTAATTGACCCACTTGCACTCTGACCGCAATTGGGTGATATTACAAAAGATGTACAGCATAGAAGTCTCATTGTTAGGATAGGAATTTGTGATATCCAATTATACCATTTTCAGTGGTAAGCAGCATGCATATTTAATTAGATCAATTGTTACAAAAAATGCCCCTTTACATCGGCCCAACATGCACCTTTGACCCAATTATTATTCACCCAATAGATGCAGGGCATAGTATTAGTATTTGCATGCAGTGTGAAGAGGAATTTTGCCTATCCGATGTACGGTTTCAGATTACAGTAATAGCATACTTTAATAAGCGCATTGCATAACAAGCCGCAGTATCAACACACGTTCAAGACTAGCAAAAAGATGCGCACCATGATGGCGGTCTTGCAGTTAAGGACTTTCTCGTATCCGAAGTACCGTTTAAAAATTATCGCAATTACGCTGATGGTTGCATATTAATAGCTCATTTGCATACTTAATTTGCCCGAATTACGCCCGAAATCAATCAGTTCGAGAATCTAATCTCCATACGGCTTCCCTTCCCCAAGTTGGAATCATCATACGCTTACGCGAACTCCAGAAAACTTGTAGACAAGCCTGCGGGAAAATTTCGTATAATTATGCAAATAGAACTATTAGCAATATTTCCGGCCCAAAACATCTAAGAAGGTCGAGAATTCGTGGACCCGCTTCTTTCCACCAGTTAGGTTACATCATCATGAGCCCTTTACGGGAACTCCAGATATAAATTGTACACAAGCCCATGAACACGAACGACAGGCACACCGACAGCATGACAGACAGACAGACAGACAGACAGACCAGACAGACGGAGACAGCCAGACAGAAGGACAGACAGAAAAGTGAATACTAAGGTTGCCGAACAAAGTTCAGCGAGACAAAAGAAAACCGTGCATATAAAAGTCCTACTGGAGAAAATGAAAGAAAAATAATGTCGAGACACTGAAAACCTGAACACCATTTATTAAGAAATTAAAGGGTAAGGGTTCTGTTTATGCAAGAATAAACAGCCCTGTGCCGAGGCAAAATTAATTTAAACTATTTAAATTATTAAACACTAATTTGGTCTCACATTGCACCGCCTATGTGTCAATGTTTTCAACTTAACAGTTCAATAAGTCAACTCAGGCAGAGCTTTGCATTTTGCAATATTTCATAGGAGTTTTGTACAGGAAGTTAAAACCCCCACAAGTCAATTTAATAAAGGCTGTCGAGGAGAGTACTATAGTACAACCACTGTACCTGACAAAAACAGGTTGTTTGTGGTTTGATACCTAGACTAGTAGGCCCCTGGAACATGCGGGACCTGTTAGTTTCAGTCAAACAAAAAAAAGTCGCTTTGTCCATGTTTTCCTCCGGCAGGTGTTATGGGTTGATTGCCCTGGTCTAATCCCATTTGGTTAATAGCCATTTGGTCTTACTTCAATCGTTCTTAACCCATAATGTTCTTAATACAGACCAAGTTGTATAATAGCCATTTAGTTAACATCCAATTATCTAACAACCAGACGGTCTAATATCCATTTTGGTCTAATGTCCATATCGTATAATTACACCATTTCGTTGTTCCATTGGTCGATAACCCCAAAACATATTTGGTCTAATACCATGTGGTCTAATATCCATGTGGTCTAATGTCTATATCCATTTTGGTCTAATACCCAATTGGTCTAATAGCCATTTGAGCTAAGATCCATCTGGTCTAATACACATTTGGTCTAACTATCCATTTGGTCTAATATCCATGTTGTCTAATGATCCATTGGTCTAAATCCATTTAGTGGTGTAATGTCCACTGGTATAATATCTAAGTGGTCTAATAACCCATTTCGTCTAATATCCATCTGAAGTTAAACCCAAAATAAGTTGATCTTACTAATTGATTTGATAATATTGAAAAAAAAAAATCTGCCAATTGACATGTATCAGTATGCCATCCTCAAACATCATAATCATTTCTGCTGCGAAGCAGGCGACCCACAAGTTCCCTCCAGCTACAGTGGTAATTAGCCATTTTAGCAGTTGACTTTCCTTAGCATGTTGCCCACCTCCCCCAGGAGACACTGGAAATGAATACAGGAACAGTGTTTCGTTGTCGTCCAGGTTTTCTCCTGCTCTATGAGTCGGTACAGGGGCATACTCTGATTATTAGTGACGAGTCTGGCATCTCTTCACGAAGGGGTGCATGCAGTCCCTGTCAGATTACGGACGGTGGCATTTGCGGGGGCATTTGATACTTTGTCTACTAGTTTGATGTTCAACTAAATACGGTACGGATGTACCAATGAGTTGATTTTTGCAAGTCTTTGAGGCTATGTCCTTTCGGGTCGGGGTGAAGAATAAGCGCGCAAGCCACATTCCGATGGAGATGGCGACTAAAAGGGATCCCGAGGGTCGGGAGGTACGAATTTGTCATGCTGTACTCCCGCTGTCATAAGAACACGGCTTTGTTCCAACATGATTGCAGTTTCTCACTGGTAAATATTCCTTCGTAAGGAGAGTGGATAGTGCTAGGACTAGGACCGATTCTTTTCTTATTTTTGTCGGGTGATATTGTTTCTTGATAGGTCTCTTTCATTTTCCCAATGCAGATGAGATGACCAATACATTAGTAAGACTTGTATGGGACTTGATCAAATAAACTCTGAAGATGATGTAGACATAATTTAGCTTGGTCTGCCAAGACAACTTCCTAAAAAATGCCCTTGAAAGTGTGAAGTCATGCATTTTTCTAGATCTTACACCTTAACCTAGGACAAAAATACTCATGGTTGGCAAAAACTGCGGCAACATTGATAAATCGGTTTATTGTTTTTTTTTCTAATCTTTGTTTGTTCTTGTACCCAGTTGATTCTACATGCAACAAATTGTCTCCACTATATAGCTGGTTTCCTCATCAGGTGCACTATGGAATTTGCACCTTCTGCATCTTGAATCTTTACAGGGTTTGTACTAGTTCACCTAGTTTACTGTGATGTTGTTTGGGCCCTTACAACCCATGTACATAGACGAGGAAATTCAAAGAAAAAATTAACTCGTTTCTTGGAGTGGCTAATTTGTTCAAATTCAGATTACAATTTTGTTATTTAAAACTTTTGCGTGCTTAATTTTTGACTGTTTTCCAAACGTGATCTCCAAATGGCATAATTTATGATTGGGAGAGCAGAGCTATTTTTCTTAAATTGAAGTTGTAGGTTCCCAGAATTGGGAAAGTACACCAGTTGATATTCGTAACCGCCGATCTGTGTCAAAATTCAAATGAAATAGTTTTGGTGCATTAATCCGAGTCTGACCAAGCCATTTTTTGTCAACACGGTTAGACCAAGCATGGTACCATGTCCCTAGAGAATTGAAAGTACTCGATGCTTATGATTTTGATACCAGTGGGGTAAATATGGTCATACACTTCCATTGATACCAAAATACGTACCAACATGGAGTATGACGTCACTGGTGACGCAATTGAACGTCCGCGAGCCGGAAAATTGACATTTCACAGAAATAGCAATTTGCCACTAAAAAGGTAGAATATTAGTAGGATTTCAAGTGGTTTTTAAGTTCAACTGATGGATGCATTGACTATAGTTTTACATAAACATAAAGATTTTAGAGGCACCACTGGCGGAATACGGTGGCAACCTCTTACCCTTACCCTTGGACTTTGATGGCATACCACCCCGGTGAATGTTCTACCTTCACATTTTTGTCAAAACGACCGGGGGAAGGAGCGTTACGAAGTTTTGCATTCATTTTACCGTACCGGAGGAAAGTTCCTAGGGGGGTTTGCAAACTCCGAAAGATGAGGGTTTTAAGAAACATATTCTGAAATTTGTTGATACCAACGGAAAGCTTGGTAAAGATCATTCACACACACATTCCACGACTCGGTCTTTGACTTCAAGTAGTGGCGACAGGGGGTGGCAAGGGGGGACGGCCGCCTCCCTGAGATTTCAAAATTGAGAAAAAAACAGGTGTCTGCGCAAAAAATGAGAGGTTTTTGAACGAATGAGTTCATTTTGTCCTGTTTCGCCCCCCAATTATGTTTGGCCCCTCCTATGATTTTTACCCCTGGGCGCCGCCCCTGTCGTTTTACACTTGTCCACTGATCCACATGCATTTTAGTGTGGCAGCAAATTGGAGTGTGATGATTTTTGCACCCCTCCCCTCCCCCCCCCTCCTAAAATCTTATATCATTTCTATCAAACTTCCTCACTCATAAAAGTTTTTAAAAAATAAGTTTCTACAAGAGTTGAATGCTGAAACATACCCACGAAGAAACAAATGTTTTTGATTGCAATGTTGAGGTAGAAAAAAATGTTTAAGTGTTTGTCTTTCTTGTAGACCAAAAATGCCATACCCACGATACTTTTTAAAAGGCGTTTCAAACTATTTTTTTTTTCCACCCCCACACTACCCTAATGGCCACCAAAACAAACACCAAACAACCCAACCCAATGCACTGAGTGAGAACAATGCACAAAGTCCCGAATGCAGCAAGGACTTCATCGAAGTAATGACCCTACCCTGACCATACTTACTGTATGGAGTGGGTATCGATATGAAAATAGAGAAACACAGTATTAATAGTTTATTATTTAAATCATTCTTTAAAAACACGGTCATAATGCCCGTTGATTTTTTCTCTTTTCTTACTTTTCTCTTTTTTCTTTCTTCGTCTTCTTCTCTTATTTTTCTTTTCAAAAAAAAAATCTTCATCACCTGCTTCCCAGCCATATAGTAATCATGGATATAAATATTAGACAAATGGATATTAGACCATATGAACGTTAGACCAAATGATATTAGACGATCAAATGGGCATTGACCAAATGGGTATTCGACCAAGATCTTAGACAGATGCATGGTAGACCAAATGGCTATTAGACCAAATGGTTTTAGACCAAATGGATTTTAGACCAAACTTGATCTTTAGACCAAATGGTATTAGACCAACGGATATTTATATACCAAATGGGTTTTAGATCACATGAGCATATTAGACTCAGATGATAATTAGACAAATGGCATATAGACCAGATGGGTCTTAGACCCATTGCATTAGACCATTCGGGTATAGACAGAGGATATTAGACGATATGCGTTTTAAGACCATATGAATATTAGACTACATTGGCCTATAGACTAAACTTTTGTTTAAGCCTAATGGTTATTAGACTGAATAGTTTTAGACCAATTGGAGTTTAGGCAAATGGCCATTAGACCAATTGGGATTAGACCAAATGGCAAGTCACCAGGTGTTATCGTATTTTTTTTGTATGCTATTTTTGATCACTTAGAGTCAAAGTTAGTATTGGCACGTGTATGGTTAGACACTCACTCTAACTACCAATTAATGGGAATTATCGTTTCTGATTTAAAGGGCGGGACTTTTGGGATGTGTTTATATTGTTGACCAGCGTTGCTTTGTCCGTAGCAGAGGTTCATGTAGGACGGGGTATGGTTTAATACCTATATAATTAGCTGCCTTGGGGTTTGGGGTCGGGCAAGTAACGCGCTCCCTAATCATCCATTTCAAACTAGTATATTATAGATAGGGATTTTTTTCCCTAATGAAAGCCATATTAGCACATTTTTTGAAGAGCGCCCCCACTTTTCAAAATTTGATTATTTTGCGAGTTACGTTGGT
>JAMKCH010028217.1:0-25125 GCA_023653785.1 Ophioderma brevispina
TTGAGAAATGGAACCAGTCTATTACTAGAATTCACTGTGTAATACTCCCAGTCATTTACATCCACCCTCAAATTATTATTAAATCATCTTTATTCACATATCAAAATCTTATAGTTATACAATACACCAAGAATAAAGAAGTCACATTATGTACAGACCAAGATGTCTGGGGTCTATTCGGACCACCAGGCAAGGTATAAGACAAGAATATTATAACATATAAAAACAAGTATAAAAACAATGCAGGGTGGTAAAAACAATAAAAACAGACTGGTTGGTAGATATGCAACCCTGGTCGACTACCTAAAGTTATTGACAACATTCCACTCCTTCTCGCATATCCTAGAATGGAGAAATGGAGAAAGAAAAGGTAGGCAGCTTTTGGAGAATTGTCCAGTTTCAAGATCAGAATATTTGGTTTGTGATTTGGCCGTGTGTAGAAGACGTTGATAGCGCTCCTTATTGGGTTTTGTAATAAGGCCTCTTGAACCAACTTAATCGGAACCATGCTGCAAGTGTAGCCATTCTTTGTGATGTCATCAACCAGAGATGCATATCTGTCAACTTTTAATTGTTCTTTATTTTCTCATATTATATTGCACATAATCAGATCATTGCCTTGGCAGCCACTTATCAGTCCAAAATCAAATAGTTTGTATATATTTTTGGAGAGAATCCAAATGATACATGTCAAGAACTTCTCGATAAGTTGTGTATGACTACCTTTTATTGATTCGAAGTGCTTGTTTTTTGGACACTCTCCAACTTCTGAACTGAATTACTGTTAACCCTGCATTTCAAACAGGAATGGCATATTAAACTAGGGGGTCTCACACACACACACCCCTCTATAAACTAGCAGATCTTCCCAGCAAGGATGACATGGTTTTGAGATATTTCAACATAATATAGCTTGCCATTTGGTTTATATTTGGGCGATATGATCATTCCATTTCAAACACCAAGATACAGAGGTTGTGATGGGGGTATTAAATATTTTTAAATAAAATCACCACAAACTTTGCAATTTCTGTTGTGCTCGTGTAACCTCCATCACAACCTCCGTAAACAGTAATTATCGTGTTTACTGCGAACCTCCGCGAGAGACTATACGTGAATAATTTGAGCCCGGTGGTAAGCGCTATTTCGGTGGCTTCTGATTGGCGTGAAATCCAACATAATATAAGCTGCTAGGAACCAATATGGATCAGTCCTACTAATAAAGTCATTACAGACATCTACGATAGTAAATTATGATTTTCTTCATTTGGAACCCTACGATGTTAACCGCAGAAGTTAACATGGTACGTTTATAAATATGTATTCTATTCGTTCTTTATTCATTTCGAGTAAGGATGCCCTTTAAATGTACATACTCATATGTGACCAGAGCAGGGTACTGCATGGTAAAAGTAAGGGGTCCAGCAGAAGCTAATTTGACCCCTTAACCTCACCTTTAGTCTGAAAATAAATTATCTTTTTTGGGGTCCAAACAAAAAACAAGGGGTCCAACAAGATTAAATTAAACGTAATTCTTTGTAGAGAGAGAGAGTACCGGTTCCCAAAATTTTACCTTTATTCCCATTCGTAAACAGCTTTATCATTAAATATCATATTTAACCCAATTTTACAATCTTTATGGCTAAAATACAACAAGGAAGGAGTTCCACCCCACAGTGACAAAAATCGAACAACCCGTTAGCAGACGCACGCAAATGTAGCAAAACGCGGTATGACGGAAGCTCTTCAACCTCCAAATAACATCAATACGCAGCACGTACTACTTCAGTTGTCGAATTGAACCCAGGCACCAGCCAATGAAATTGCTTACATTTTCACAGCTGTATAAGGATATATAATAATACGGTTAAAAGGTAGAAAGTACTCCACAAATTTACCGAAATGCATAAATCATTACACTGAGCTGATTTCCTTTACACCAATGTTGACTGAAATATATGCATTTCCCTTCTGAGAAGTGGAATGCCCCAAAATACCATTTAAGCACCCCTAAAAGAGAAAATGGTCTCGACCAGTGACCCCAAGTCACACCCTGTCGACCATTACTCTTCCTCAATTCCGTTTTGGCTGTCGTACAAGACGGACGCATCGCAGCTCTGTTGGCAGTCAAATTTAACTGAGATATTGATACTGGACTGATAGTCGCCTCAAACGGAGTACTCTTACTACTATACCATAACTATCTGGATATATTATTGGATTATGTATTGGATATTAAGCGCTCTATCTGGTCAAAATATACAGAGACTTTCACGCCCATCGGAGAGCTTTTATTCTGTATCCTTTTGCCGCCGTTGCGGTCATGTGATCTGTGTAGCGGGAAAAAAGGTAAACAAAGGCAGCCATTGCAGCTTTGGACGCCTTTGACAATGTGTGAGTTTGTCTGTCTGTTTATTCTTAGTGGGCACGGCCTACTTTCAATTAAACTTGGATGGTGTGTGTTATTATTTTATTATATGCTTGTGGTATATTAAATAAAATATGTCGAAACTGTGTTTGAAAAATTTCTTTAACTGTTGGTGACTCGGTTACCGAGTTGGTTTTTGTTAGTCCCGACGTTGCGTCCCGGGTACCCTCCACGGCACGCTTTGTTATTTTTCTACGGTTTTGGTGTGCACGCTTGTCCATCTAGCAACTCACGCTCACCCCGTTATGTCGCAAAAATTTTGCGTCCATAATTTCGCGTCCATCTATTCTTGGGACCCCCATCCTCTTTGTGCCGACCACAGGCAGTGCTCCCGCACCAACCGGTGTTCCTCTTTTTGTATCGGTCTGTCGGATGTTCAATGGGCGACTATTGAACATGGGTACGCCTCTCCTGTTGCGTCCATGGAGAAGGGGGGGCGGTAATCGGGCTCCGGTCCGGGGTTCTTCCAAGGCAGCCGCTGCTGCTATTGGTGTTCCCGAAGGTGGGGTAGCTTCGGCTATTCCGCGGTATGTTAGCGGGGCGACTTCGGGTCGCCTCTCTAACAGCCACCGGCCGCTGGCTCGCCTGGTTCAGCTCTAGGGGCTGCTCCGGTGCAGGCTAGCGCGGTCTGCTCTGCCAATTCCCCAGGGGTTTTGGTGGCAGCGGGCGTTCCGGTAGTGGTGAGTGGCGATGGTGATGCCCTGGTAGCCGGGATTAATCCATCGCCGCTGTTGTCTATGCCTAGCGTGGTTACGGTTCCGGTGTCTTCGGGCGCCCCGACCGCGACCACGGTGGCCATCACCTCAGGGGTTGTTACGACTAACCCCGGGGAGTTGGCTTCGGTGTCCCTTGGCGGGATGCCGCAGGTGTTGACTTCACTCACTACACCCCGCGTGGCTAGCCTGGCTCGCCATGCAGTGCCATCTCAGCTGGCGCCGCACGCTGTACCGGGTCCTTCGGGGCTTGGCGTGGCGAGTGGTGCTCCGCCGGGATGGCCCCCGCAGATGCCCCAGCTGACTGTCGGCTCAGGCCTCTTACGCGGGTACGCCTGCTACGGTTACGGGTGCCGGGTATCCTGCACCTGTTCCCGCGGCGGGTCCGCCTATGGCGGGGTACCCGGTGGGTGCACCCGCTGCTGGCGTTCATGCGGGGCAGCCATCATGGCCTGATCCTGCGGGGACACAGTACCCGCCGCAGCCAACCTTTACAGGTTACGCTGTGTCCCCGCACGTGGCTTACCCACCCCAGTTGAGCTGGACTGCTGGACTTTCGACCGGGGCTCCCGCTTGTGGCTATAGCCACACCGTGCCTCCGCCGCCGGCTGCCCAGCCGCAGGCACCAGGTGCTGTCGGGGCTGCTTCTGACCCGCTTTCGAGTGGGTCAGTCCGCTGCAGCAGCGGCGCGTCACTCTTCTGGGTGGCGACCATGCTGCGGTGGTACAGCCTGGTACCGGGCCGGGGCAGGGCGGTGTACCCGTCCAATACCCCTCGGCTAACGTGCCTGGGACTTGGGGTGTCGTCCCCACGCCTTCTCGGCCTGTACCCTTGTCAGGGTCGGGTTGGGTGCAGTCGAGCCTTGTGGCTCCTGCGGCCCAGTCTATGCCAGTTGGCTTGGTCCCTGCAGGGGGCCCTAGTACCGCTGCCCAGGTGGCGGTACCAGGCCCACCGCCTCCATCTGCTTCTGCTGCACCGTCCTCTCAGCACTTTTACCGGCCGCAGACCCCCGACGTTTCGGAGGCCAGCGCTAGTGAGGGAGACTCTGACTCCGAGGAGACTCACATGGGTGATGATCCTTCGCAGTCGTCTTGGTCCGCGGCAACTTCGGAGCAGGAGGAGGTGGACTCTCTTCTCGCGTGCACCCCTCACGTGCTGCGTAGGGCGGCTGAAAGTCTTGGCCTGTCTTGCGCGCCGGAGCGGCGTGCGGAGGAGGGACAGCTCAATCTGGGCTTCCCCATCCTCCCTCCAGAACGCGTCCAGGCGTTGACGCTCCCGACGGACGTTGGTCTGTTGTGGAAGCGTTCCGGGGAGGTTCCTCAAAAGCTCTCTTCATACCCGGTGAAAACTTTCACCAGGTCGTTGAGGACTTCCGAAGGAGATTTTAACTCCTTCTTGAGGACTCCGACCATAGATCTCGACCTAACGGCCAAGTTGCCGACGGGCAAGGCTGTCCCGACTGGATTCTCCCCCTTCTGGGAGGAACAGTTGAGACACCTAGACCTGGCGGTGACCTCTGGCATACGTCTTTTTCTATGGTCCTCGCCCACGATCTCAGGTCTTCGTTGGGTGAGGGTGGAGCTGCCTCCCCGGAGGTCTCTGACGCCTTAACCGTCCTAGCCTCGCTAGTGACGCGGCAGACAGAGGTCTCAATGTCCATGGCGCGTCGCCTCAGCTTCCTGCGACGCGAGAACGCCTGTTTTACTCTACGCTCCCTGAGCTCTGATCTAAGACCAAGCCGGAGTCACGGGACGTCCTCTTCGGGGGTTCGTTCAGTGATTCCTTGCTGGCCTCAGCGGAACGCGTAGAGTCAGAACAGGCGCTCAAGGAGGCTCAGGCGAAGATCTCCTCAGGGAGATCTTCGGCTAAGAAGAAGAAGAAGCGCTCTCGCTCCTCTTCTTCTAGTCGTGCCGCCAAGCAGGCGAAGCCGACACCAGCTCAGCCACCCAAGAAGCCCGCAGCTCCGGCACCACCTTCTCAGAAGCCTGGGGCCAGGACTAACGCTCGTCCCCCTCCCAAAAGCAAGGCGCCTGGGAAGGGGAAGCAGCCTAAGTCCTGAGGGCACGGTGGCCGCGGGGTCTCTCCCTCGGGAGGGAGCCCTTCCACCTCCGGTGGGCGGCCGCTTGTCTTCTTACGTGCGGGAATGGCCAGCCATTTCTCCCGCACCTTGGGTGCTGAGCGTGGTGGAACGGGGGTATCGTATAGAATTCACCGCGACACCCCCGGCGACTTCCTGGCCGAGACCCACCCCGCATCCGGTTAAGCCAAAGAACCAGATTCTTCTGGCAGAGGTCTCGGCCCTCTTGGCGAAGGCTGCCATCTCCCCCGTCGACCCCCCGTTCGTCAAGGGGTTTTGGTCGACATTCTTCTTGGCTCCCAAGAAGACCGGGGATTGGCGTCCCATCCTGAACTTGAAGCCACTGAATCAGTTCATCAAGCCGAAGAAGTTCAGGATGGAAACCTTAGCGTCGATCCTGCGCTGTCCTTTGAAGGGGAGCTGGGCGTCTTCTCTAGACCTGAAAGACGCTTACCTACACGTCCCAGTCGCACAATCGGACCGTCGCTGGCTCAGATTTCAAATCCAGGGCCAGACGTTTGAGTGGACGTGTCTCCCCTTCGGACTCTCCACCTCTCCCAGGGTCTTTACGTTTGTGACTCGGGAAGTGGGCGCCTTCCTCAGGCGAGAGGGGGTCAACCTCTGCATGTATCTGGACGACTGGTTAATCTACGGCCCGTCGCCCCAGCCGACGTCCGAGATGGTCAGTCGTACCATCAGGGTCGTGCAGAGGCTGGGCTTTATTGTCAACTTCGTCAAATCGAGCCTAACCCCCTCTCAAGACCTGAGGTATCTGGGTGCACGGCTGCAACTGCTTCCGGGCATTGCAGAACCGACGGCCAAGCGGGTGGAAGTTGTCATTCCATGGCCTTGCTCAGTCGGGCCCCCGCTCGAGACTGGCTTCGCCTTCTGGTCTTGATGGCCAGTCTCGTCGATCTTGTCCTGTATTGTCGCTTCCACATGAGGATGCTTGAACTGCACCTCGGGCGACATTACAGGCCGATCAAGCACCCAGACCCCCGTCCGATCCCCGTAAACACGGAGATCCGGGAGCACCTGGCATGGTGGTCTCACCGCCCCAACCTGACTCGGGGAATTTCTTTCCCCCCGCCTCCTGTTGATATAGTCATCACGACGGACGCGTCGAAGTCGGGTTGGGGAGGGTTTACCCTAGACCTCAGTACCTCGGGGACGTGGTCCCAGACCGAGGCATGCGCCCATGTCAATCGCCTCAAATTGTGGGCAGTAGAACGAACTCTTGCTCACTTCGAGGCGATGGTGACCGACTCCAGTGTCCTGGTACAGACGGACAACTCCACCGTGGTGGCCTACATCAACAAGCAGGGCAAGACTCGGTCCCGGTCCCTGTGTCGCGATGCCATCACGCTGTCCGCAGTCCATATTCCGGGGGCCGTCAATTTCCTTGCCGACGATCTGTCTCGCGGCAGGATGACGGCCTCGGAATGGTTATGAACAGAGACGTCGTTCAGAGGATCTTCGAGAGGGTGTACACCCCGGAGATCCATCTGTTCGTCTCACACATGAGTCACCAGCTCCCTCTGTATTGCACACGGACTCACGACCCGGGTGCATACGCAGTCAACGCTCTGGCGATGGACTGGTCGGGGATCACGGCCTATGCCTTCCCACCAATTCCGATTCTACATCATGTAGTTTCGAAAATTGGGCGGGAGGCGTGCCGTGTGATCCTCATAGCTCCCTTTTGGCCGAAACACCTGTGGTTTCGGCCAATGGTGGATCGCTTGGCGGCTTCGCTGCTGCGTCTACCAATCCGTCCGGATCTAATATCACTTCCGGACGGAGGGAGCGCCACTCTGTCGCTGGAACATCTGGCGTTGACTGCATGCCCATTATCCGGCAATGGCACAGGCATCACTAAAACATGTCACTATTAAGACAGTCTTCCTGGTCGCTCTCGCCTCTGGGAGATTAAAAACATCTCTATCTCTGCATCGGAATTCTCACAGGACAGGGTCAAATTGTTCCTTAGGCCGGATTTTCTGGCCAAGAACGAACCATCCTCATTCCGACACTCAACAATTATCTTACCCCGAATTGCATGTCACTCTTCGGTGCGGGAAGATCGCCTGTGGTGTCCCGTCCGGGCCCTTGAGTACTATAAACGTAAAACTGAACCGCTCAGGGGCTCGAACGATTTGTTGTTTCTTACACACGCATCCCCCACGGGTCCGCGTCTAAGGCGACGATTGCTAGATGGATAAGCGCTGTAATTAATGACTCCAACGCGGTGATAGGAGCTTCTCAAGCTCGAGCCCATTCCGTGTGTAATATCACATCTTCGTGGGCATATCATCACGGGATCATCATTGCGAATATCTGCGAAGCGATGTCGTAGAGGGCCCCCACTACGTTTTCGTCGGTGTACTATCGAAACGTGGAAACACCACAAGAGAACGTGGCGAGGGCTCTCCTACAGAAACAACACTAATATCAACTACACTATTCATAAAGTCTCCCAACCGGTTACCGACTATGACGCTCGCCTCGGAGTATTCCGTATGTCAGGTGAGCATCTATGCCCCTGTTGTTATGTTATTGCCTTTTTAGGCACTTAACATATGTTTCTTTATGTTTTAGTGTTTGTCTCGCCTTTGGCTACATCCTTTTGACCGCTCTGAGATATCATGCTCCACCTCCGACTGAGTGAGCCAGTCTGGTGTTGATTGAAATAATTCATTCAACAGGGGTTAATGCATATATTTCAGTCAACATTGGTGTAAAGGAAATCAGCTCAGTGTAATGATTTAGTCAAAAACACATTATGTTTTATAAATCATATAACTGAGGCCTGATTTCCTTTCCAATGTTGACTTCCCGCTTCCACGCCCGCCCCACAGCATGATATGTGCGTGCGTCCGTGTGGGCTACAAGCCAAAACGGAATTGGGGAAGAGTAATGGTCGATAGGGTGTGACTTGGGGTCACTGGTCGAGACCATTTTCTCTTTTAGGGGTGCTGAAATGGTATTTTGGGGCATTCCACTTCTCAGAAGGGAAATGCATATATTTCAGTCAACATTGGAAAGGAAATCAGGCCTCAGTTATGATTTGTAAAACATAATGTGTTTTTGACTAATTTGGTATAATTGTGTTTTTGTTATGTATTTGGCTCTTTGTTCTGTAAGAGAGTCATATAAATTGCAAGGTAATGATAATGTTGTATATTTCCCATACTGTCATGCTCATTTGCATATGATATCCAAAGTACAAAATGTCATGTTTCATTTATAACATATTTATTTAATAAGCAATTATCATGTCACCCAGTTATATTGGTGAAAAGCCATGTCAGTTTGTAAATAGTTCTATTTTGCATATTGTGAATGGAGATAATTAGCTCATTTGCTTTTTTCAACTACAGTTGGCACAAAAAGTATCTCGGCATGTTTTTCGATCAGTATTGTGCCAATGTACGATAATATTGAAAGTTTTCTAAATATAATTACATATTTTTTGCTTAGGTCTTACTCTTTCATTTAAGACCTCACTTGTTAAAAAGTGTGCAAAAATGGCTGAGATAGAATGCTCGAAAGACGCAAACCCCATAACCAAAAGTTGCACTTTTTGGAGTTTTTGGTCACTGTGTGTTAAAATGCAAGAATCTGAGTGTATTGAATTTACACAAAGACGGTTTTTGACTGAATGAGCGAGTAAGCCTTTAAGCATTATTGATTTTGGTCAATGTGTGGTCTGTTTTTTTTCTTTGGTAATCCATATATTTGTGTGTCTATGAGTCTTAATTTATGAGTAGAAATAATTTATAGTGATCTGATTCTTTTGATGTAATTGTCACCAAGTTGGAATTGCACAAATCAGACATTGTCATTGTGTGACTGATAACATTAAAACTGGTAAGCTCTACTATGTGGATCAGGTAAGGACTCGCAATGCAGGAGCTGCCTATTAAACACATATTTACACCATTTGTTTTAGAGAAGAAGTACAAGAAGAAAGTCCAGAACACAACACAGGAGCCAAAGCAGGCAGCTGATAGTTCTGGTATTGTGAAGTTAGTTCCTTCACAGCATGACAACATCTTCATTGCATCATTATTCTCTCAATAATGTAACACATCTGTGTTGCTAAATTGCTCAAATACACATACATGCATCGTTTTTGCATAGTGCTTTCTAGAGTGACCACCTAAATCCTTTGTATACTGGGGCAACTACTGATGATTTTCACAGGCATGTTTGTGCCTTACCCTACAGAGGATTTAGGTGTAGACTAGAGTAGATCAATATGAATGAAGCACCAACATTCTCAGTTTGGATAGCTACTGGTTTATGTTTTAAAGTTATTTCTCTTTCATTTTTGGTGGGAACTTGTCCTTCTCCCTATTTCTTTTTCAGGCCATAAAATATATCTTGATAATTTCTAATAGCAATAAGTATTTAGTACAACTTGTTTGCAAATTTTGGCAGAATATGTAACATTTTGCTTGTGAAAGTAAAAGGAAGTCTCCATGGTTGTAAATTAGATGGTCTTTTGGCACAAATGTATTATCTTCCATTTTCAAAACAAAGCAAGTTGGCTTAAATTGACAGATTTCAGGACATAAACCACCATAAAGAGAGAATCAAGAACTGTGGCTCAGATATTGTAGACAACCCAGTTGTTTTTCACTGGCTGTGTATTTGTCCTAACTTAAATAATGTGTATATCCATGACATTTGATGCATAAATATGACCCAAATTGATCCATTCATACTAGGTGATAAGCACTGAATGGGCAGACATTGTTAGCACATGAATGTGTGTGCCTGTGGGCTTACTTGTGCTTCAAACATAGTATGCACACTGTATTGTTGTGTATGCTATTGTCTTAAGCAACAAGGCCTCCTATGTTATAATTTTCAAAACTAATATGCAATGACTAACCTGAAAAAATGCCCATTGAATAGACACCTATGTAATGTTCTTTATTGCTTTCATTTGTGTTTGTTTTGGTCACTGAACAATATTGTGCATTTTTCTGCTTCATTCGAGCAATTTCATAGTTTAGAATGGGATTACCGTCATAGTTAAATACTAGCTCAAGAACTTAAAATTCTATACATAGCCAGTTTAAAAACATGGGTACTAACTAATACCTAAGATACTATCCTTTTATATTTCTCATTAGTAGTTAATTCATAACTGTCATATTTTCATGTTTTGTCATTGCCTGCTCAATAAGATCAAGGTATGATTAAGATGCATATAAGGCATGTGCTTGAACTAATTATGTCTTTATTAATGAACACTAAACAACCTTTGACATTCGTAATTGTTGGCATGATTATTGGCAACATTCTGCTATTGACCTCCCTTTAGTTATCTTTGCAAGTAATAAAACTACATTACGTTGATTTTAGTTTTTTATTAGCAGAGATATCATGAGTCGCATGCTTCTTGTCCGTACTCCTTGATTTGATGGTATGTGAGACAGCATACTCTTGACCCTATTGCTAATTGCGAGAGACTGTTTGAAAAATCTTTGGGCTTAGAAATAAATGGACATTCACTGCGTTACTCATATGGTCATTAGGCAAAGTCCATCTAAGGGGTCATTTGAGGTCATTGAGAGCATGTATGGTCCAGTGGAAAAGGGCAGACTTGTGATCAATAGACTCTAAATTGCGTGAGTTTGAGCCCTCACAGGCCAACGAGTGTCCTTGGGCAAAATACTTAGTCTCAATGCCTCGTCCACCCGCAACAATTGGGGAGCTGTTCTGGGTGATATTACAATCTAAGTGCTGATAGGATATGCGCTTATCCAGCTGCTACCTAGATGAAACGAATGATTGTGACAAGTTCATAATGGCAGCAGAATAATTAGCAATTGCGCTGTGAGTGTCGTGCGTCCAGTAGTGTGGATAGGTGCGCATTATAAATGGACATTATTATTATTAATTAAAAATGCTCCGGGGTCTGCTTTGTTCTGCATAACTGGCCCTCCACCCAAGTAACTCAGAATTATCCTTATGCCAATATATCATAAGTGGTGTTCTGGAATAAGGTCAAAGGTCATTGAGGGGCATTTGATGTCATTGTTGAAAATGAATTCTGTACACACGAATAAAGATTTCGCCCAAATGTTCAATTACTCCTTATGGAAGGCATGTATATGGGTTTTGAGGTAAAGCAGGTCAAAGTTCTCCACAGTTTAATGTGAGTCGTTGTGGAAAAATGCGCAAAATGAGGTGTGTAGAAATGCATGAGTTTAACCGCGGAGCCATAGGAATCCTCTAGGCTTGAAGTCCATAATTGTTTTCTGGACTTAAGGTCAAATTTCCGTAGTTCCGATGTCAGTGTTAAAAGGTGCATAATGTTGTTCTTTGCTGAATTAGCATCGCTAAATGTTTATAAACAGGACATATGCTCTCATAGTCTTTCAGTGAGTTAGCTGTCACATAGCCTGATCAATTTTAAATTGCTGCTGAGCTTCTGCACCATTGGGAGCTCTTTTGCAATGACTTGAAGCAGTATATAATTTGTGTGGCATTTAGATGCATATGAATATAATGCCATGCATCAAAATTATATACTGAAGGAGGTCAATTGAAGACATTGGGATGTGCGAAGAACCATAATGTTTAACGGTAGTGGCTTTTTTACGCCCGCTATTAAAAGTCTTGACACAAGAGAGTGATTTTGAGAAAGTACATAAGAATAGGCTTTGGCATTAGATGTTTATGGTTCTTCACACCTCTCCATGAGGGTTGACAACTAGGTCTAAACATGATGGTTGCCATTTCTGGGGAGATGAGTTTATTACAAGCCAACTACAAAAACTTGTCCCTAATGACTTAAAGCCCTCTGATTGTCAACCCCACCACAAATCTTTTAACTAACATAACAGGTCACCAAGTTATGAATGGAAAATTGCTATGAACTCGCCAAGTGGTATGTAACAGTAGCTTCTGTGTGACACTGCACATGTATGCACACTTTGTTAGAAATTGTTCTTGTAATTAAGGAAAAATCAGTCTTCACAATTTTACAGTTTGTGTTAGCATTGTGAATAAGTTAATTGAAAAATATGCACAGTGTAGCCTATACAAATTGATGTTGAAATTCTGCAGTGATTCTTCTTTGCACTGTTCTGTTATTTCTTATTGCTGCTGCTGCTGTTAGCAATTTAAACCTTGTTGTCAAGAATGTTTCCCAAGAAGATTTAAACATGAGATAAGTTGTCACAGACTCACCAGTTTAATCACATTTCAAGATTTTATTTGTGCTTATTTCACCCCGCAACTCAGCTGTCCACCAGCAAATCGCATGGAGAGAGTGCACTTTATAAGACAGTGTTTTTTTTATTTGCTTTCAAAGTTGCACATAAATTGAAAGATGTTATGTTGTATAAGAGAGTTTAATTTGGAAAGGAATCATTGCTTTAGACACAAGAACAATTTATAGCAGAAACAGCAAGGCAACATTCCTGGTCAAGTTGAAAGACATTTTAGATATTGAACAGTTCTCATTTATTTTGTCAACATCTTATGGTTCAAGCTTTTTATTAAATTCATATCAATAAGCCCATTGCTTTCAATAAACATTTTAAAAACTGGAGTGATTTGTTGGCATGCATTTAGCTAGCAAGTTGTAATGTTTATTTTATAAAGCAATTGTGGAATAAAAATCTGCTTTTTATTTTAAATGAAACATCTTCATTTAATATCACATTTTACATGCAAGAAGCAATCAAATACAAAACTGTTAGTAGCAACTAATATTAAAGGTACTTGAGTTTTCAAGAATTGTTTCTTAATCAGACATTTTTAAGCAAAATGTCTTCATGTAGATTGAATATAGTCGAGGCCCACATAAGACTCTAAAGGTTGTAGGGAGGGGATAATGTTTGCAGATACCAATTTGTACTCACAAGTAAAACTTCAAATACATTTGCCCCTACCTCAGTGTTCCTTAAAAGTATATTTGCCTTACCAATGACAAGTAGTATTGACTATGCATTTATTGAGGAGTCATCTTTATCATGTAAAAGACTTGTTTTGGATTACAAATTTCAGAAAACAAATCACATTATAACCTGTTGTATAGGAAAGCGATTGTAGTAGCATGTTACTGAAGATCTTTCAATTCTACACACCTTTTACTGTAATTCATTCATAAATTCCACATATCAATTTCAGACAGGTGATAGGTGTCCAGCCACAGTGCAGTATTGGATATTTCTTTCCTAAAATGCTATTTTGGTCATATACACTGTTCATCTTTTGTACTTCCAGTACAGAAACTTTGTTAAATATTAAAGTTTTCTGTGGCCACATTGCATGCATGCAATATCCAATGAAATGACCAGTAGAATTAACAACATCAAAGAGCAAAATTAAAAGAATTTCATTGGACAATTGTGTCTTCAATTTTTATCATGTATAAAAGAAATTTATGCAAGTCTGGTAAAGCAGCTATTTCAAGTACTGTTTGTTCAATCATAAAATATGATCATATGGAGAAAGGAGGATTGTTCTATATCAACTTTTCTTTCTTTATGAACACTAGGATTAATGCACCCATGCATAAACAGTAATGATCTATTATTAGAATAACCTCTAGTTAAATTTCAGGTTAGTTTATCTCAAGCAAGAAAAGGGTGTTCCTGCAGTTTAATGGTAAATGTGTCTGAGGTAAGAAAAACTTTAAAAATAATGGGCGAGGTGCAGCTGAGCCTGTTATTTTAAAGCTTTTCTGGCCAAAGATGAAAATATACTGCAAACCCTTATGAATTTGTATTAAATAAACCAGTGGTTTATTGCAGATCCTTCATGCTGTTATGAATTCTATTACCTCTGCTGCCCATTATTTCAAAGCACGCTCTTTGATTGGTTAGTTTACTGCCCATTATTCTGCAATAATGGGTCGCGATTACGAATGCGTGATGCAAAACGCATGTTCTTTTTGGCGTGTGCCACTACCACTCAAGGCGTGCACGCTAACATTTACACGGAAAAGACAGGATGCGTGCTGTAAAGACGTAAACAACTGTTATGTTTTTAGTAAAAAATTGCCATTTGGTTATTTAATTTATTTGGGTAATAGAATAGAAATAAAGGGTGCGATGTCCATGTTTATGCCGAATAATGTGTCCTCGGCAGTAAAAACATTTGAATAATGGGTCTCGGCTTCGCCTCGCCCATTATTCTTGTTTTTACTTGCCTCGGACACATTCTTACATGAACATCTTACCCTTTATTCTTAAATAATGGGTTTCATTAGCTGACTGTAATGTAATAATTCTATCATGCAGTAAAATGGTAGTGTAATTTGACTTGTGCATGGTTTTAATTTGCTTGTTACAGTAGGAACAGGTTTGGCTGATGGCAGATGGCATGATGTGAGGGCAGAAGTAGCTAATAACTTTGTGAGATTGATGGTGAATGGAAATACTGAGCCTACACAAAAGAACATCAATATACGCACTGGTAGTGATTATTTTATTGGAGGATCAAGTAAGTAAGATTACATACTCAAAATATGAGAAGTAGTTTGTAAAATATTCATTAAAGGTGGATCCAGAGATTCCACATATCAGATGTCCCTATAAAAATTAAAAACACAGATTTTTTACACTGCTATAATGCTTTTTACCACACATATCACCATCTAAGAGTTAAGCTTGAAATATTTTTTCTACAAAAATGTGAAATTTCTAATTTAATATTTGCAAGAAATTTATTATCTAATATGCACAGACTTCTGGAAATAACCAGATATATAGCTCCATAACATGGAATAAAGCATAACCCCTAACCAGGGCCTCACACACCAGGGACTTTAGCAATAAAGATTGGCAATTACTGACCTGCCGTCGGCAAACTTGTGTGGGCAGATCAGCTGATATCGGGTTGTAGTTTCATTGAAAAACAGCCTTGAGGCGAGACATTATGGCTACAAGTCTAGACCAGGCTCCGGTCAGAATTGTGGGTCTCGCTAGCTTTCAGCAATGGTTCAACTTCACTGCATTATAACGATGGAACCGCTGAAGCAAATCTGGGCTAGAAGTCGCCCAAAGTTCGGGTTAAAGAGACATGAGGACATTTCCAGAAAGAAACGCCACCATTTTTTTCAAACCCTGGTTTTTCGCATATTTGGAATTCTTACAAATGTATTAGATCTTCTGTTTTCTTAAAGAAATTTAAAATTAAGTGTTACATTTACATGTTTGGCAATACATTTTTTTTTTGCTGCACTTCACAATGCATGTTTTGGCCCAAGGTAACTTTCGGTTTTAAACTAGAAAATGAAAAAAATCTAAAAATGTGCTTTTTCAGAAAACAAACTCATTTGCTAATTGTGTTGAGGGCTGTAAAAAATGCAAAATTTCCTGGGAATATGATCAAAATTTCCCTGTAAGATAGTAAAATTTCCCTCCAAGATTTCAAAATTTCCCTTTAATTCTTATGTATTTCTTTATTTTAAGGTCAAAAATTTCCCTCCAAATAGCAAAATTTCCCGGGAATGACATTCCCAAATTCCCCACTTTTTCCAGGCATGTTGAAGTGTTATTCTTTACTGAAACTGCTTGTTTTGTAGCTGAACCTGAAGAGAACACGGGTAATATGCCTGGTTTCCGAGGCTGCTTACGAGATGTATACCTTGGAGATGTCATGATAGACTTTCTATCCATTCAGGAGGAAGATGATGTACCAGGTGTCATCAACAATGAAGTTGATGTTAACTCATGTGGACTGCGGGACTGGTGAGTAATTTACTAGCTATAACATCCTCCGTTCCTCGGTAGTAGTAATTATTGGATTTTGAACATTTTGGTGTGCTGTCAACAATCAAAAGGTCATTGATCTCTTCTGGATTATCTATGTGAATACAATTAGTATTCACATATCATTTGTTTAGGTACTTGTGATGCATTATAGTGAGGATTGTCTGAAACATCCAATCAAGAATACAATCATGCAAGATCAGTCCTGATTGCTATTATTTTGTACTGTTTAAGAGAAATGCTTTGTAATTCTTGATTTTTTCATTTTTTTTCACCCTCGCGCTTTAGCGCAGCGAGTGTGTTAGTCATGATGGGCGAATCTCGATTTCGTATGTGTGACGACTATCAGGGGCTTCATTTTTGATGTACGTCGATGAAATTTTGGTAGTGGGTAGGGATGGATATGGGACAAGTCTTCATAGAGCGATATCCCGAAATCGGGGTGTGTTTTGTCCGTTCGGAGCGGTTTTCGGGCTGTGGATCTTTTAGAATTGGAGGGAAATTGGTAATATTCCGTGAAGTTACGACTATGCGCCGTGCATTTAGATTACGCCCTGCCGAGGTCTGGCATTTGGCAAAGAATTCTCGTTGTGTTCTAATCTGGTTCTATTAGACATCGATCGAGTCACGCTCTTTTGTGGGTATGCCTATCATATGAATGGTGTTTGTAAGCTCCGTCTATTCAAGGGTATCACCGAAAATAATAACGTCGACAGATCGTCCCTGCAATATTACGGCGGTCCAGTATTTCCCACGGTGTAGTCTGTGTCACAGACTCCGAAAGGTACTGCAATATGATGGGCTCGGGCGAACATCAAACATTTTCCCACGGTGCTACAGCACTAGGCTAGCTAATTTAATATGCACGATCTTAGTTTCCGCCCTGGTCGTGATTATTTTGGAGGAGGATCAAGTAAGTACGATTACATACTCAAATATGAGGAAGTATGTTGGTAAAATATTCTTAAAGGTGGATGACAGAGATCCCATATCAAGAGTCCCTATAAAATTAAAAAACACAAATTTTTAATTTCAAAATTTGTCCATGTATTTTGAATACTAATTGAGTTTTTGTTATTTACACATTTAATAATTTATGTGAGAAAATGTAATTTCTAATTTAATATTGCAAGAAATTTATTATATAATATGCACAGGAATTCTGAAAAACCAAGCTATATAGAGCCCTAACCTGGAATAAAGATAACCCCTAAACCGGGCCTCACACACCAGGGACTTAGCAATAAAGATTGGTAATTGGACTGACCTGCAGTCGGCAAACTTGGGTGGGCAGATTAGCTGATCTCGGGTTGCAGTTATTGAAAAAAACGGCCTACTTGAGGGGAGCTACATTATGGCTCAAGTCTAGACCAGGCTCCGGTCAGAATTGTGGGTCTCGCTAGCTTTCACGCAATGTTCAACTCACTGCCATTATAACGATGGAACGCTGAAAGCATCTGGCTGAAGTTTTGACCAAAGTTAGGGTTTTAAAGAGGATGAGGACATTTCCAGAAAGAAACGCCACCCATTTTTTCAAACCCTGGGTTTTTTACATATATTAAAATCTTACAAATGTATTTATTAGGATCTTCTGTTTCGTAAAGCAAATTTAAAATAAGTGTTACCTTAAATGGTTGGCAATACATTTTTTTGATGCACTGCACAATGGCATGTTTTGGCCCAAGGTTAGCTTTCTGCGTTTTTTAAACTAGAAAATGAAAAAAATCTAAACATGTGCTTTTTTCAGAAAACGAAACTCATTTGCTAATTGTGTTGAGGGCTGATTAAAAATGCAAAGTTCCCGCGAATATGATCAAAATTTCCCTGTAAGATAGTAAAATTTCCCTCCAGATTTCAAATTTCCCTTTAATTCTTATGTATCTTCTTTTATTTTAAGGTCAAAAATGTCCCTCCAAATAGCAACATTTCCCGGGAATGACATTCCCAAATTCCCAACTTTTTCCCAGCATGGGTGAACTGTTTTTGTACTGAAAACTGCCTGTTTGTAGCTGAAACCTGAAGAGAACCGGGTAATATGCCTGGTTCGAGGCTGCTTACGAGATGTATACCTGGAGATTTCATGATAGACTTTCTATCATTCAGGAGGAGATTGACTTGTACCAGGTGTCATCAACAATGAAGTGATGTTGTGTTAATCAGGTGGACTGCGGGATTGGTGAGTAATTTACTAGCTATAACATCCTCCGTTCCGAGGTCGTAGTAATTATTGGAGTGTGAAACATTTTGGTGTGAGTCAACAAATCAAAAGGTCATTGATCTCTTCTGGATTATCTATGTGAATACAATTAGTTTAAGAACCTGCGTAATAGCGCGATCCAATCCATTGGTATTATTCCTAAAATAAGCGCGCGACGTCGCGGGTCAGTGTGAGAGCACAATGACTCTCACCATGACTCCTGCGTGGACGTAGCTAGTAAATGAATTGATTGGGGCCCCCGAAGATGGATAGACATTGGCGAAAACACTGATTTCCAAAAATAACAAGAGACTGTGAAAGCCAATACAAAAAAACCCGACAAAAACACTATTAAATTATTTTTAAAAATGGACCCTTTTCAGTTCACCTCCATTGCGATAAACCTAATAGTACATTCAAACAAACTGAATATAAATTAAGATGCAATGGTAAAAAAAAGATTTTCTTGCCTACCTGAACTGATGCTGAAATTCACCATGCCCACATGCTGGTATTATGGACATGGTATCTGCGGTTGAACATGTACAAACATTCAGTTCATTTTCGAAAATAAACAAAATGGATGAACGACAAACATTTAGTTAGACCATCACTGTCATTAGCGCGAGGAAATTAACGGAAGAGCTCCGGAGGATGGGCTCTCTGGATCAAACAATTGAACAAAAAGTATGACATGATGGTACCGTATCTTGCAATGCTTGGTACGGTCATCACTGCACGCGGTTCATCATCAGCTGAGATCTCAGCCTCATGACATATTTTGTGAAGCATCGGGTTAGCGATCCGATGGACAGTCACAGGGCAGTGGGTCTTTTCAAGAGAAAACAAGCGACACGGGACTGTTCCAACAAAAAAGGACATTACAAAAATGTAAAATCAGTGCTTGAAACAACGCCGTGTTTTTGCGAATCGAGTAATGTACATGCACCCATGCACAACGCAACTTGAAAGGGATCATGAATGTTCATATGCAAACAAGTAACGTAGCGGCATGTTTTGGATTTTCCCCATGATTCCCCTGGATGGGTGGGGGGGGGAGGGAAGGTGGAGGTGGTGGAAAAAGTCAAAATAGGAAAATGATTAAAATACAAAGATATAAAAAATAACCAAATTAAAGGAATAACCAAAAAAATGAACCATTAATAAGAGAATAAGTGAACAAAGAAAAACCAAAACAAACAAACAATAAATAAAATCAAATACACCAATAAACAAAATGAATGTACAAATATTAAACAAAAAAAAATAAATAAGACAAATAACCAAATGCAAAACTTCTCAAATGGGAAAAAATGAAAAACCTAAAATTATATAAAAATTGTAAATACACAAAGTGGATATAAATGAACAATATAAATACAAAAAAAATGAAAAATGTAAAGTTTCTAATTGCAGTAATAAACAATTATTAATAAAGAGACAAAGATAATAAAAATCATAGAAATAGATGGACAGAGGAACAGATTAAATTCAGTAAAAATGAATCAAACTATAAATCCATACACAAATAAAATGAATGTACCAAATATTCCAACAAAAAATCAATACAACAACCCAAATGCACCTTCCACATGGGAAAAATAAAATACATAAATTATATTAATTATTTTATTATGTTTTTATCATTTAATGCACAAATATACCTCCCACCCTGCCCTAAACATGTCAATGGTTTCTTAATTTGCCTGAATACCCACATTACCTTAATACCTCGCCAACGTAATAACACAATAGCAATATAGAGGGACAAAGGAACAAATTCATAAAAATGAATCGAACAATAAATAAACAAAACATAAAACACCATCATTGAATGAAGTCACAAATATCTTAAAACAACAAAATAAAGACAAATAACCAAATGCAAATCACAAATACACAAATGGAAAACATGAAATAAATTAATAAAAAATGTACCTACCCACGTGATACAACTGCCCCACCTCTATCTCTCCACCAATGAACCATTGTAATCATGGATAAAATTGGTGCATGAACTCCCACTTAACTTAATAACTAGCAAAGATACACAACATACATGAACACCTCCACTAGGTATGCCAACCATACATCATTTTAACCCACTCACATGAAAAATGGATAATTACCTGACCCATACATGTATTACAATCTTTGAAAAGAAAGTCGACTACCGCTCCATGTACTCGCCTAGGAACGCCTCAGACTTGTCATTGTATTACCATGACTGAGTGGCACTCTCAACATCTCAGTCTGGCCAGCGATCGTCATTAAACCATGTTAAACCAGTGCCAAGTATGGAAATGTTTGGATGATTCTACAAATCATGCGTAAATAAGTAATACATTGATACACATTGACTATTGTGTTTTGTAAACAAGGCCCGGGAACTTTGAAATTCACGACGCGACAACAGTGTCGGGGACGGAAAACGCGCGGGTATTCCGGGTTAGGGATGCGTGGGACAGCTCATCATTCGTGTCCGACTATGGCATGCATGATGACTGTGAGATCAATTACGTAGTAGTTTTAGGAATACAGCGGAAAGTTGAGGTGAAACACTGAAAATAGCTTACCGTACAAATTGCATGTATATTTGATATTCTCCGACCAATGCTGTGACATTTGTTACAGTTGGAAAACAAATAATCCAGCGCGAATTCAAGAACTCAAAAGGACTCCCTTATCACTGTCAATGTCATTGTCAGAGAAAGACCGACAACGTGGTAATTGTGATGGTGATGATATAACTCAGACTGCGCACCAACTCTGATCTTTACGGCAATCCAGATTCCGAGATGGACCCAGGGTTTTACTATCGCTAGTGTATTTTAATTTTATATCAACAGCCAAAAAGTGTATCAATTCCAAGCTCTGAAAACAGCGAACATGCGAAACATTCCTTCCCACACTTTTCAGTTTTGACGCTCGGAATGCCCCTGAACATGGGAGTTACAAAAATTTTCATGCACTTTTCTGATTGGTCAAAAAGTGATTTACTGGGGGATATGCGTGTTATTTATGAGGATTCCTGGAGACTGTACTATTATATTCGAGGGGAGACGGTATCAACAGAAAATTGAAGTGGAGTTTTAGTGAGAGATTTATTTGGTAGTTATGAAACACGGTATTAATCAATAATAACTTTGCACCTCTGTTTTTCGGTCATTGTGGAAATCTTTGGTGTTGGTTTTGGGCCTCGGTATTTTTCTTCGGGTAGCTGACGCTCCCTCGGAAAATACCCTGCGGCCCACAAACCAACACAAAAGATTCACACAATGACCTCAAAAAAGATAGCGCGCAGTTATTATTGTCTAACGACTATCATTTGTTTAGGTACTTGTGATGCATTATAGTGAGGATTGTCTGAAAACATCCAATCAAGATACAATCATTGAAGATCAGTCCTGATTTGCTATTATTTCTGCTACTGTTTAAGAGAATTGACTTGGTTAATTTCTTGATTTGTTCATTTTTTTTAAAATTTTTTATTTCAAATTACAAATTATTCATGATAGACCAGGTAAATGAATTGTGGATCATTTGAAGTCATAGGAAAAAAAAACTAAAAAAAAATCAAATTAGCCCCTGCAAAAAGCTTTTGTATCGAAATATTTGATGCAAAAGTCTGGTGTTTTGCATTTATAGTAGCTTCATTTTACCTCTTTTTTTTTTTAGGGGGGTCACTGTGTACATAAACTTCATTTTTTAGGCTAATCACACACCCCTATGCTGCAAGTGCAATGTTGCATAGCTGCACAGCTTTACTTAGATGTGGCTTTTTTCAGAAGAACTTTTTTTTCTCCATTTTCCTGATCTGTCCCTTTTTGGTGAAAAAGCAGCAACAGCTTGGTTACTGCTATTTTCCATTGCTAACTTAGTACTTTGCCAGTTGCAAATTTTATTCTTTTTGGTGATATCAGCTCATGGACTAGTACTACAGGGCTTGTACGGTCCTGGAATTTCAAAATCCTTTTTCCAGACCTTGAAAACCCTGGAAATTCACAAATGGTCCTTGAAAGTCCTTGAAAATTGCAGTCACTGTGTAATAATGATTTTCGATTAAAATGAATATCATGGCAAACCAAAAAGTAAGAATTTTATAATCCATTTGCGACATCAATGGAAATTTAAGAATATATTTATTTAACCCTTATGCTGCTATATTACAGGCTGTAACAATTACTGAACGTGTCATAAATGCAAAAGATCACGCCCATTTTGGGTTTGTTTTTGTCTTAGTCGGTGTATTGAGAGAAGTTAATATTCTCTTAGAAGTGAAACTAATTGCACACATGCCTACTAGTGCGGATTGTTCGTATTCCGTACGAAAAATGAAGCGAAATACGGACGAAAAAAAAATTGGAAAATGGTCCGGTCGCGTCACTAAAATAAAATTAAAAAGTGAGAAAATAAGTAAATACAGAAAAATAAAGTTAAGGAAAGAGGGCAATATCTTTTCAAAACAAATAAAAGAACATAGATTTGAAATATTTTCAATTTATAAAGTCTGTTTAAATGGTTTCCGACATAATTTTTCTCCCGACTTTCGGAAGGTGTACCCACATTAATATCTTGATATAACCATTTAACTGCTGTATGCTAAATGTCTTTTGAAGGTATTTTAGTCTACTATTCAACTGCAGATGTGCAAAGGGGTAGACCTACAAACAATGTATTGTTATAGTGGTTTTGTTTTCAAGTTAAGAACCTTTGAAAGACTCATTTTTCATGCACTTTATTAAAAAAAAATACTCCATATGGACTTGGTTCCTACTGACAGTTCCTTGAATGGGGCTGTCAGACGGCGGAGCTCTGTCCAGAAAAGCTGTATTTTAAAGAGTTCTATCTCATGATGCAGTTCATATGTACATAGGTAGCTTTAAAATTTAGACTTTAAATTCATTTTTAATGTACTACAAAGCTAAACAATATTTTCTTATGGACCATGTTCATACTGACGATTCCTTAAAGGGGGAACTATCAGATTGTGGAACTCTGTCCATATTTTTTTCAGGAAAGCAGTTATTTAAAGAGCTCTCTCATGATGCAGTTGTATATGTAGATGGCTTAGTTTTCAAGCTATGATCCTTTAATTTTGACCTTTCTTTTTTTCATAATTCTCCATATGGACTTAGTTTCTACAGACAGTTACTTAAATGGGGCTGTCAGATGGCGGTGTTACTACATAACTATAAACAATCTTACAATTTCTGAATGGGGTACAATGTAGTTCAATGACGCGACCATTTTCTGTATTTTTTGTGTGAAAACGTCCGTCCATATCTTGCATCATTTTCTTACAGAATACAAAAAATCCGTACAACATTAGTACATCAGGTCCTTGAAATTAGCTCATTTAGATCCTTGAAAGTCCTTGAAAAGTCCTTGAATTTGGGAAGGAGCTGGGTGTACGAACCCTGTTGTGCTTTGTGGCCTATAATGAGTGTAAAAGTCAAGTTTTCATGTGTTAAGAATAGTATTTTTGTGGGATCACTTGACCTTATTGAGGTGAAATTACCCAAAATGGGTGCATTGTGGGATGGACTTGATACAAACTATGGGTGTGTACTAAGCCCCTGTAAATACACATGGTTCACACCTAAAACAAAACATCCACCAAACCCCTGTAAACTTTGTCAATGTTTTGTTAATTCATCATTGTTAAGCCATCAATTCATTGAATTGATGGCTTATTGCGATCGAGAGCGGCGTATTTTAATATGTCGGCTCTTATTTGCGAAACTAGTCGGCCGTTTTATGTCCATTTCCGCCGAAAATTCGGCAAATTGTTCTGGAGCTAATGGGCCTTTTGCCGTAGGTTTTATTTTTTGGAATTTTATTGACGGGAGTCAGTTGGGGTAACCTTTGTATCTTTTTGTCAAGTTTTGGACATCATTTGATGCCGCACTTGTCGTCTTCTTACTGAATGCTATTGGTTTATGTGTGCACCTATTAACCGGTTCTTCGGGCGAAAATGAAATGGTGATCGTGTTACCATATCTACCAAGGGCGTACCAGGGACTGAGGTCAAACACAAGTGCGAGTTCATTTGACTTGAGTAGATTTTGTGCAAACAAACCCTGGATGAAGGTCGCCCGACTATATAGAGATGACACAAAAGAAGTTGTTTTACTTGAGATCAAACTTGGGGTATTTTGCAACCAAGTCTCAAAGAATTTTCAGCAGAAGTACAATTTGTCTACTTTAGTGAAGCAAAACTTCAAAAATATTAAGTCCGTACCTTAGCAAATTCGGTATCGTGGTATCGTCCTTTGCAGAAGGCAAGCCTTTTTTCCATTATGGCATTTATACTGACTATGCATAGTGTTTACGGTATAGGATGGATGGAAAGTTGGGTTTGTTGGTTGTTGGTTTCGACGGCAAAGTTTAGAATTTTTAGTTTATGTATATTGGTTATATTTTTTGAGGTGTTTGAGAAACAAATTTGGTGTACGCTGAGAAACCTTATCTGGTTGTCATTATTAAGTTCTTGTTGGCTGCTTTGGATACAATGGACATTGCTGCGACAATGTATACCATGCCCAGCGTGGCTGTTCCTTTAAACGATATTCCACTACGTTGACCATTTAAGGCACCTTGAAACTGTTGAAAGCCAGTTCTGGAATTTAGTGGTCCTTGAAAGTTGAAGGCACTTTAATATATTAGGTTTTCTAGATATAAATATTCGATCCTATAAATATGATAAACAAAAGAGAGTATTCACTTGTGACAGCAGTGGGCATACTTCGGAATATTTTTAATAACCCTTATACCGGGATACTATATTCTATTGCGAGTTGGGACGACAAACACGCTTGCCTTACTTTTGACGGGTATAGATATTTGTGTCGACGGTGCTCCACTAACATTCGACTTTTACCTTTTAATATCCCGCTTCGTTGAAAAGCGGAAAATGTTGAAATAAGTGGCGGTAAGCATATCAATACTAGGTGGAAATCTTTGGA
>JAMKCH010028218.1:0-67366 GCA_023653785.1 Ophioderma brevispina
CCATAAAAGAGCTGTTGATTACTGTTGTGATTGCACTTGTTCATGAAAAACTTGATATAAAGCCATTGGAATCGAGTGTTTTGGATTTCCAAACTTTATATTTGTGGATTTCTTGGAGTTCAAAATTACCAAATTTCATGCTTCCTTGGCTTAATCATTTCACATCTCATAATGTGCTTTAAATTACATTAAAGGTGATTTCAAATGACTTAAACTATTGAATATGGGGCACATGACCCATATGATATCCTTCTTCATCAGTGTGATCACTGTAGACTTTGCGCAATCATTAGACTTATTAACTGTGGTCGAGGATTGAACCTTCATCGCAATGAGTGGGATCGCAATGAGTGAGATTTAATAGTGTGGTATACCAGATTATAGTTTACTGAGTCTCATATGATATAAATGAAAGTTTTGAAATATTTTGAAAAATGGCTCTTTAATACTGGCCACAAGTCAACGCATATGAAGACAGCTGGGAAACAGAATGCAGTTTCCATGTCTTAGGGATATGTAATCCTTCCACTTAGGAAACGCTATACCTGTATGACACTTAGGTGGCGAAAGTTTAGCTTGAAGTTTGTTAACATTTGGAATTTGCTTCAGTTTATTCTTGGATTGTTTAGGTAGTTTTAGAATAAATGCGGGATAAATGTAATTGCAATTATGCCAACTGAGAGTCTCCCACGTGTAAGTGTACTTAGCAAGTTTTGCTGTGAGGGCTGAATTATAAAACCGTGAAGAAGAATCTTCTAATGAACTAGGACTACTCAGCTGTGGAACTTGGGACATTACAGACCTGGAAGGAATACTTTGAGTCACTTAGTGCCTAGTTTTATTACAATGTTTTAATTGGACAATTTTACATGCGAAGAATTTACTACTTATACTACTACTCAGTGATCTTGTTAACATTGAATTTGGGTGCTTTAAAGGGATGTGACATCTAAGTTAAGTATTTTGGTAGGATATCGTGGGACATTGAATTGGGTTATCTCCCTGCTGTTATCATTTTATCAAGTGCGATGGGGGCCGGAATGTTATTCCAAAGTGTTTATCTTATTGTCTTCTTTATTGCCCACCTACCCCCTGTAGTATGCTTTAGCAGGAACTGCTTAACCCGGGGTAACAGAAGATCAAGGGGGTGAAGCCATTCAACCAGTCCGTCCGTGTGGCCGCTGACATTTTGAATCTTTCCAACGGAATAATTATTAGTTTTGGGTGCTTGTATACACACATAATGGTCAATTCGATACACACCAATCCGGCAAAATATAAGTTGTGTTGGTGTATGGTGCTATTGGTTGGTTAAATTTTGTCCTCACCCATGGCCCCACAACGAATGAAATGACCGTCAGTCGTCTGACTTTAAATAAACCGCCTCAATGAATACATCTTTTCACCTAAGCGCGCCATTGCATTATGAGAAAAAAGAGTAATCTGAGCACAATGATCCTAGGTGCACTATTATTACACCTGGCACATCTACCATACATCAATTTGTATCACTACCTATTAGTGTATATGCAAAAGCGGCACCCACAGTCATGTGGAAGAAGCGGAGGCAGCCATTGCTTTCTATGTTGGTACTCTGTGTTTTCTTTGTGGTTCGTGGCAAACATGCGAGACTTGATTTCTAAAGATTACGTAACGTTAGGCCTCTCTATCTATAAGAACCTCTTGACAGAGATCGAAAATTCTAATTAATTAGCGCTAATGATCCCCGTGATGACAATACAAATTTACCGCCCCAATTGTGACTAAGAAGTTTGACAAACTTCGGGATCACTCGGGGTCCCCTTCGCCAGTGACGTCATCGAACTTGGCTGGGTCAATATGCCTGCACGATGCGATTCTGAACCTGTGGAAATCTTGTGCTTAGTGTTCCTTAAGGTTCAGTAAAATGGCTGAAATTTCGAACCCGATGTCTAATGATTTTCCACCTTTGCCGTTGAACTGTAAACTGTTTAACATGGTTCAGAAGGAAAAACATTACCATTTTAATTAATGCGTTCCTGATGAAAATCCGGCGATATCCCTGGAAATTGGAAATTTAAAGTTTTACCCCTGTACTGAGGTGCAGCTCACAGATGGCCGCCGCCATTGTGGTGGCGAGTCTGATATGTATGGAGGTAAGTCACCGGAACTTTTTAAGGTATGGAGGTACGTCACCTGGAACTTTACATGCATGCTACATCGTGGTCCGAAATTAACATTTGAAACGGCATTTGACTGCAGCATAGCACTGCCCTGGCCACTGCAGATTTTCTGGGGACTCATCGTATTTTTGGTATGACAACGCTTGTTTGATACCCCCGCGGTGTTTACCCGATGGCATAAACAAACCGAGGTCATAAACACGTTCTACTCACTAGTCTATGCATGAACCCGTTCATGTTTACCGTACTTTCTTCTAACTATTACTTACAAATTGAATCATTAAATATATTTTACGGCCAAACTGCAATGATTTTTTTTAACCATTTTCGTCGTTCGTCACTGCGTTATCAATGCTGTGTACTACATGTCATGTGAAATGTATTGACCATTTGGTGTACGCCCGCTACATACCGAGGAAACATACCTGAAACACTTGTTTATATGCCCTAGGGCTTTCCCCGTTCATGGTTTATTGTACTTTCTGCTATCTATTAATTACAAATTAATCATTAAATCATTACTAGCATATTCCGCGCCAAAATTGTTGGGAAGGGGTGGAGTTTTGTGGGGGTAGGGTGTTGCAGAGTGATGGGGAGGGTGTGGGGTGTTGCGAGTGTTGGGGCGGGGGTGGTGTGTGCAGCAGAGTGTTGGTGGATGGGTGGGGGTGTTTGGGGATGGGGTTTGGCGGGTGTTCGGGAGTTTGTGGGCTGCTGGGGGAGGGGTTGTTGCGGAGGGGTGAGGTTTTGCGGGGTGTTGGGGAGGGGTGGGGTTTTGCGGGGGTGTTTGGGTGAATGGTAGGGTGTTGGTAGTGCATTTCTCGCATGTTAAGTGTATCGAACCATGTCGGACGGGGAGCATATTTTTTACGCAATTGCGTAAATTTACAAGTTCGCCTTGTTATTTTGCATGTTTGAAAGAACCTTAAATCCTCCCAAATCAGCTGCAAAGTCACTCTTTTCATGTCATGTTTTTCGTCTTCTTCACAATTGAGAAAAACACACGATCGGTTTAATCAAATGGGATGTCCATTATAGAATAGGGGTGTGCTTCATGTGCACTCCTGCAAAATAGTTGAAAGCATGTTTTGTGTTTTTATTCCACATATTCCGAAAATGTCTTTTTGATTACTAGTCAAGTATATCGAGCTTCAATATTTAATTTTGAGACAGTAACTATCCGTAGCCACCATGCTCGTTTGTCAGGCCATTCCATGAAACAATCAAAAGGGATTTGCTAATACTCATTTAGTTCAGCTACCAAAGTGGCAAACACTGGACCACACACCTCTATGGATTTTCTCACTCTGACCTTGCATTTTGCCACTGAAGGACGCGCCAAAAGTACTCTCAAATTTCCCTGTGGCTCACTGTTAAAAAGGTCCCAAATTCAGCATATTTTAAAGGTCAACGAGCGATTTGAAGGCACTAAAATGTTTTGTCCATAATAGTAATTTCCTATAGATAAGACACTCAATAGATTTCTTACCTTGTGTTAGCTACAGAAATGTCCTGACAAGAGAGAAAGCAACTGAATTGTTTGCTTATATTTCATGTAAAACATGGCTGAATTTTGTCTTTGCTCCTAACGAAATTAGAAATTTACACTTTTTGTACCAAAGAAACGTTTTCTCAGCTTAACCTTTCAATTGGAATATTTTTGGATGGCAAGCTTTACATCAGGGCAAAAATCAGTACTTTCGATTTTTTTTAGGGACACCTGATTTGTGAAATCTCTCGTTGCCCTTTAAGGTAAAGTACAATAAAAAATATTCATTGTAATTGAAGAACTTGTGTGCTGTCACAGAAAGTTTTGAAAATGAGGTTTTAGGAATTGGTTAAAATATGCAATCTTCTAAACCCATCAAAAATCTTGCAATTTCCCGCATCGTGCATTTACGGCCTGGTTTTGGTCCACCGCCAATTGTAGTGTGTATGTTTGTCTCACGCTAATCGCATGGTCTAACGGGTGGGTGTTCCTCTTCGCAACATAGATGCACCTCAAGTAGGTGCGGTGGGCAGGGATGCAAAGAGGGGGCATGTGACATCGGTCAAGGTCAAGTATGGTCAAAATAGGGTCAAATTTGGTCAAAAAGGGGGTTAGATTTATAACCTTGTAAACACGATATCTTTTGATCTAAGCAAGTATGGTGCCCATCTTGCACCATGGATGTCACCCAAGTATTCGGTGGATAAGTTCGACAGTGGGGTATGTGCGTGGGTCAAAGGTCAAATGCGGTCCAAATGTGATTAAATTGCTATAACCCTGTCACATTGTGCATGAGATAATGAACTTGTGTGTGTGTGGTCAAATTCACTGGGCCGCAAATTTGAAGGTAATTTCAAGGTCAAGCGGGCTCATTCAAGGTCAAATCACTAGTATGTAGTAGGATAATGAAAAGTTGGTGGGTGTGGTCATCACTCCGTGCCAACAAATTTGAAGGGTCATTTTCAGTCATGCTGGTCTTCAGGTCAAATGCACTCAATAGGTGGTAGGTCATGTTAACTTTGGTGGATGTGGTCGACATTTCTAAAACTGAAATTTAGGTCATTCAAGTCAAGTAAGGGTGTCCAGGTCAATAACTAAAAGAGTTGTTTGGTCATTGTAGTCAACATTTGCATACCATCAAAATTGCAACTGCTAATGGCAGGAGCCTCAGTGGTTTTGAGAACAGCGCCGGCAACTCAAAACTCAGTGTCCGACGGACAACCATAAAATTTAGAGCAAAAGGTCACTTTTTGGATATGCTGCCAATTCAGTAAACCGAACACAGCCTATTAATTGTTAGATATGTTGTGTGTACTCCTGAAGTATTTTTCCACAAGAAATCGCGTGCTAAGACTCACCCCCCCAAAAAAAAAAACCCGCCAAATCTGAATCCAGTCCATATGTTTTACACTAAAAATCAAAAGTAATTATTTGATTATTATTAATAATTATTGCATATTAAAAGAAGTCATGAACAAGGAACGAGCACAGAATTTCAATGACAGCATGAATTTCTAGCTCCGACAATGCTTTCATTTGGTCAGTATGCATTACAATTTACCAGACCTACACAGCAGGACTTAAGGTAGCCCGGTACTAGTTCCCCTGTCAACAGGCCACCAAAAAGATTAATCATTTCACTTTAATCATGTATATTATACAGAAAGTTGTTTCAAATGCGGACAACCAAAATTTTTGGCGGAACAACCCCACAAATTCAACGTAGTTGTCCGTGGGACAACCACACTTTTCCTCCCCTTATTCGTACGCTGTTTTAGACCACTTTTTCCATCACAATTCTCCCTGTGAGCTAAATTATATTTTTGCTCCTTTACTACCGCGTGATGGGCGGGGGACCTTTGTGGTTCGCGAACCGCTTGTCATTTTGGGAATGATATTTCACTTTGACTCACGTGTGATGCTCCTTTGGAGATTTATCCGCGACACTGATTGATAGAAACTGAGATCAAACTGACCATTTATTTTTTTACGGTCAGATGAAATTCTGCTACGGCATGAGGATGACCTTATGTGACCTTTAAAACTACAGGAACCATCATGAATCATCCAGAGTTTCATTTGTTTTTGTTTAAAATCATAAAAGTCCATTACCAAAATGGCGATTTGGGTTCCAGGCAATGCTCAACAACCATCAGTACACGCTAGAGCCGAAAACACCGGGAACCATCCAGGGCACAAAATTACACGAGGGCTAAGGGCGATTAGCCCCTCAATTTTCACAAAATATCCCACCCGTTAGAAATTGGCCTATGGTAAAATGTACTTTAGGGCTACTTTGGCAGGAATTTGCTCAAATAGCCCCCTTAGCCCCCAAAGTATTTTGTCAACCATCCCAGACCATCCCTGAGAACCATTCAAGGTAGTCCACTTTTCGTTTAAAAATCATTATTTGACCATTTTGACCAAAATAGCTAAATTGGAATCCAGGCATCTCATCAACCATTGAAACACAACAGATCCAAAACACCAGGACCCTTAGAATAGCTGGGACCCATCCAAAGTGTCTTATTTTTTTTAAATTCTAATTTTGAACCAAAATAACCGATTACGAAATCAGTGCTTTAAGGTGCATTTCATGATCCACAACCTCTCCCCCACTTTCCTTAAAAAAAGTTGAGAATTTTTTTGATCTTCTCATACATTTTGTTAACTCTTCAATTCTCAATTTTTCTCCAAATTAGGATTTACACTAGTTTGTAAAACAGCGCCTTGCTGCCCAGCTACATTGACCATTACACACCGCCTTTCTGCCGACATGAGCCCACCCCTTGAGACCACAGCCATTAGTTGCATTGCATGCGTGAGATCTTGCTGCGACCAAACCATTCCGCCTTAATGCCCAGGGAAAAAGACACTAAGAGATCCAGAGGTGAGAAAAACAATAATTTTAGGCATCATATTGCATATTTTTTTTAATGAACTATACGGTACCCTTTGTGGTTTGATGGTTTCTTCAAAAATTATCATTTTTTTTGTAATTAAAATTGAGAATCTGCACATAATACTAATAATAAGGCACATATACACATACCTAAAACATGGTTTAGTATATAAAATCTCAACTTTATTTAGGTAAGCCAGGAGGCGGGCTCTATGAATCACAAAGTGGCTATAATAAATCTTGATCTTGATGGTATACTGTCTAACTCCCCAGGTAGGGCAAAATGGACAGGAATGGTTGTACATAATGGTGTGGGCTGTAGATTTCTTGGAGTACTTGTGAACTTGATTTGAAGGTTGCAGAGTTTGGTACACTAGATAATGAGTAGGGTAAAGAGTTCCAGTCTTTAAAGATCTAAGCCCACCGTTGCAAGGTCATCAACCACTTAATTCTTATCACTATGAAGGGTATTGGCAGAGTGTTTGCATCGTTGCTTCCACAGAGCCCGGCTGAGTAAACTTTGCGTAGGCTAATAAAATAGTTAAAGGAAATGCCCCTTTAATTAAGATCCATTTCATTTCTTTATTTCTCTTCAGCTGCTTCAGAGTCAGATGCTCAGGAGAGCATTGGGATCAGCAAAGCCATCTCTCCATCAAGTAAGCCAACAGGTAAAGGTTCCAGTAAAAACGCATGAAACACTACAGCCAACATGTAGTAACACACCTATCATTCGACCTGGTATGGCCATAGTCAAAAAACATATGATTATAAAAAGGAAACTTGGACATTTTCCCAGGATGCCGCCCTCAATTTCTAACAAGTTCATTTTTTTAGCATGTATACATAATACTTGTCCACATACAGTCCTGTCTCAAAAAAAGTGGTACATCAGAAAAAAATTGGTTAAAATGAAATCCATAAAGTCATTCTACTTGGCATATCATTAAAACAAAGGACAGGCTTCCAATGGTGTTTGTTTCATCTTATGTTGCTTTTGTCAATCCAGAGATATAATCAATTTGGGTCGATACACCAAATCAATTTTGTGCCACTTTATGCATGGGCAGGTTTGTTTCGCGCAGTTATACCGCCACTCTGTCATGAAAGCGCACAAGATTGCAGCTTGACAAACGAAACAAACACAGATTTAAGTAAACAAGGAAATTCTAGTTTTATCGTCACAAGTTTTAATTAGTCACATGAACAGTTCAATTATAAACATCTTCTTTTTCATAAATAATAAAAATTTCAAATATTTAAATTGCACGTCAATGAAATGGAATTTGATTTATTACAAAATTTGGGTATCTGTTAAAAGCAATGCCAAAGGAATGTACTTTGCAACCAAAATAACACTCCGAATCAAAAGAAAGGTTTACAAATATTGCACTATCTTTGCGCATTTACTAATTGTTGAAGTCATTAAGAATTGGAATTTGGAAGCAAAGTAATCAAGGTGTGGCGGAATTTGTGTTTTCATGATACTTCAATATCATAAAAACTCTCTCCTCCAGTTGCTGTACGCTCATGGTTCTCTTCTAACAAACAATATTGGTCGAATTTATTCCACTTTTATCTTAAAGCCAGAAGACTTACGATCATAACTTCCACCATGACGTCTGTTTTCGTATCTTTTAGATTTCTTTATGAAGTTAATCCCTTTTAAAAAAGAAATTTTTTCATTCTGTTCAAAGTTGACAATTTTTAACTAATTCTTTCACTGTTTTCACTCAACCATAAAGTGGCACAAACTCGATTTTTTGTTGTTTTCCGCAGTAACTGAAGTTATCTCTCGATTGACAACAACAAATGAGATGAAACAAAAAAACTGAAAGCCTGGCTGTTCTGGCTTTAAGGTGATGTACAACCGACTACTTTGTAGATATATATTGAAAAAAAAATGTTTTTGATTGTACCATTTTTTTTGAGACAGGCTGTCTACTGTGAGTTTTGTTCTAATTGAGCAGACAGAATTTATCCTGATAAAATTTTATCCGGTTGAATATCGCAGTGAATAGCCAGATAGTGCAAAGTTTTCTATTGAGCATCGATTTTCTGGAAAAGCGCTCGACCCTCAGCCGGCTGTATTTACCAGCTAAAGGTCATTTGCATAGGAGCACCCACATTATATTGTGGGGGTTTATCTCACTACACTTGTGCTGTAACATTTTGTAGCACTTCATTTCTACAAATCTAAAATTCACAGAATATCGCCTCTCCCAGCTTCTCCCATTCTGTAATCAGGCTAGTTCCCTGGTTGTCCACGACCTGTTGGATACTGCTGCAGTATTTTCAGTCATAATACCCGATTTTAAAAAAAAAGGAGCAAAATCAGAACTCATGGGAATGACAGCATACAAAATCAGGTGCAGTACAAATTGATGACCCGTGCATTGCCAATTTCCGGTTTCTCTCCAGTCACCGCACTCTACCGGAATGGTGTGTGTCTTAATTGGCGTTAATGTTCATAATTGCTGCTGGCATTATCCTTCCAAAAGAAGGATAATTCCAGTGAAAACTTTCAAACAGGAAAATGCCAGAAAAAGACTGTTTAATCACTTTGCTGGTATATACTGGAAAATTGGTCTCAATAGAAACACTCTGTATGTCAAACAGCAAAGCTCAAATCAGTGTCCTTCATATAGAATAGGGTGTATTAAACACCCCTCATGTCAAGCATTATTTTTGCTCCTAGTGTAAATGGTGGTTTAGCCGGCATGGTCTAGGAGCCAGTTGGTCCAGGCAATTAATGGTTCTTTTGTTCCCCATTGTTATCAAAAGGATTGCTGTTTTAGTTGGGATTTAGATACTGGTTAGGAAACTTTGTACACTATCCCAAATCATTCCGACAACTGACACAGCTATTCCCAGTTTCTACCCAAACCCAACTTTCCCAAAAGTCTTCAGAAATATCTTCCCATTCCTTTTAAAATAGTCTGGTGTTTTGACTGTGTTGTAGAACCCTGAGAAGAGTACTCAGATCATGAGATCTCGCACACTACAGAAAATCTAATTCCTTTGATTTCAAAGTTTCAACAATACTTCTAAAAGTGTAATTTTATCAATGAAATTGTTCTTATAGTGCCTTCAGACGCACATTTTTCTATACTGTCCTATGGAGGAAATTACATGGGAATTACATGGGATACAATTGTCCACAAAAACACTGAATTTATAGCGGTTTTAGTGCACAAATAAGCTAAATCCTTAAGCATAATGGCAAAAGGAGATACAGAAAAAAGTGACGCCAATGGCTCGCGTAATAATGAAAATTTAAAACCAGAAAAAGAAAAAGAATCTCTGATCAATAAGTGGAATGTCACCAATGGCACATCCACATGTGTAAAAAAGAAGGCCCTATAATCGCTGCCAGAATTTCTCAGGCAAGATAGGAGTACACACAGCATGATGTGCGCCAACCCGGAAGCACAAATAAGTTCTTGAGAAGCGTCACACGATTTGTAATTGGTCGAGAGGCGTGCGCCTATACTGCGCTTTCATTTGCATAATATTATATAGAAGCTCGGAGAAACTGGCGAGAACAGAACTAAATAAAGACGAAAAATACATGGTCTCGAACCCGGACCTCTCACTTTCTAGGCGTGAGAAATACCACTGGGCCACAGAGGACTGTGTTTTGTGGATACCAGATTTGCATAATACATGGCGTGCATGCGGCTTGCCTGAGAAATTTAATTCTGACAGCGATTGTAGCTAGCGTGGGTGCTTCACCCCGAGACCTGCCATCTTCTGGCATTAATAAACATGCTTTGAACATTTTGACCGAATCGGTTCAACAATTACGATCAGAGGTGAAAGATCTCAAAGATGCTCAAAAAGAGCATGAAGTCGTGCCTGATTTTAGCCAGGAGGAGAACTGTTTTTATCTGCCCCAATATATTATGAATACTGGAATGACGAGCCATTTTACCACCTTGAGCCGTTTTACCGTACTGACCCGAGTATAGTCCCATCCTTTTTTAAGCTGAAACTACCTTGAAATTTGGGGTGGGACAATGCTCGAATCTTACCTAAAGCCGGAATCAAAAATGTCTTGGCCTACTCGCCATACAGCCACTTCATGACTTCTGAATTTTGAAGCCTCGGACTGTTGGAAAATGCAGTTTTCTGATAGTACATAGTTTCCACCCTCATTCTGAAGTGGATTTCATCTTTTGTGATTTAACTAGCCATGCATTTATGACTATAATGTAACTGTAGTGATTTTTTTAGCAAAAGAAGGAATAGTTCATTGGTAGAACACCAGCGCTGTCACCTTCAGAGCCTAGTTTTATCTGTTTTAAGATAAGCACTCCTGATATATCTCCCTCTGTGAAGGTGACTTAGTTGGGAAAATTCACTTTATGCAGTATCTCTTTGCCTAGATTAGTGTGTTCTGAGGTCTCTGGGCTTTGGACCAGACTTTGGCGGTTTAAACCTGGTTTTGTGAGCGCTCAACCATTCCCTCAGCATATATTGCTGGAGTTGCTTGTAGCTCCATCTCTTTCTGAATGCCTTTGAATGAATGACTACCAAAGTAGTCGCAAAAACTGAACCAATTCGCCACCTGATATGGCGGCAGCCATATTTGATTTGGCTTAACTATATGGACATCCTGACTTAAATATTTTTTATTCAGGAGTATTGTGGACATCATACTATATGTAATCTTCTGTGAATTATCTTTGAAATATTTGGAATTTTTTAAGCAATTTGAATACTGTATTTTAGAAATGTCATGATGGAAAACAAGTGAAAAAAGTGGGAAATTATGCTGCCCTCATTAGGCATTCTTTTACTTTCAGAATACAAATCCACCAAAAACTATTTTTGTCCTGAATTTATGAAACTGAATAATTTTCAGTGGTTTGTTATTTTTTTATACTGAAATATGTAAAAAGAGTGAAAAATATTGTAGAATCACGTCTGAGTGAAGTAGGATTTAAGCATTGATGATGTTGAACCAGAAACAGTGTCTTCTGCTGAATCTTTGACACTTGCTGTCTATGTTTTTCACAAACTTTATAGGTTCCAGATGTCATTAGAAACATTCTTGAGATGGAATGTAAATTAAAAATGGAATTTGGTAGTAGAAAATGCATGTCATTTGAATTCAGTGTTAAAAGGTTTTTTTGAAGAAAATAGGTTTCCGAATTTTACAATAGGTTTCCGAATTTTGCAGTCAGTGTAGGCCAATTTTTTTGGCATGGGATAATAAACGAATCTTTGGAATTTTCTGAAATTTTCCTAAAACTTAGGGGTGGGATTTTGCTCAAGCATGGGACTATACTCGGGTCAGTACGGTACCAGGTGGAAGAATTTGAGGGTCAACTTGTGTTAATAAAATGTCAACATGATGAATCTTGCGCTGATGTGCAAAATATCAAAGAAAAAGGCAAAGAGGAAACCCATCTGGCTGTACAAAAATTTGACAAGTATCTGGCTGAATTTGTTTACATGTAGCTGGATTGACCCATGGTCATTTAAAGTCTGGTCCATGCACGCACAATCATATCCCATTTAATTCATAATATCACCTCCAGAGAGCAGTATATAGTTACCTTCCAGGTAAGTTTCGTTCAACTTACTAATTATACTTGTATGCATTGCTCTGTAATCCATATTATTTGGCTTTTCAGGCAGAATCCAATCAAGATTTAAGACCTCCAGAGCCACCAAAAGCTGATCACATCTTTGCCGGTAATCCCTTTGAAGATATCCAGGATCTGCTTCTCAGTCCTCTCTCCAGATTATCACGCCACATGAATAGAAGAATGAGTGGGCAGTTTCCGAATATAACTGAATCGGAACATGAACATGAATAGCACTTTTGGACCTCGTGGCATGATGCCTCCACCATCCAATTCCCAACGGGTCCTATGGGACCCAGTAATGGGCCGCTCAACCCAATGATGATGCGCAACCTGTGCTTTCCGTGTGGTGCGTGTCGTGGTGAGGTCCATGACAGCGAAGATGCGATCCTGTGCGAGAGCAGCTGCAACCTCTGGTTCCACCACCCCACGCATGTGACTACTGGGTTCACGGGAAGCAATCGTACACTCTGCTTACAAGAGAACACTCTGCAGAATGGGTGTGTGACAAATGCGTCAGAGCAAAGCAGGTACCTCTGATGAGATTAAAGTCACAGACAGTCACATAAAACATGTTGGTTTTTATTTAGGTAGGTGATATTTTTACTAAAAAATGCACTATGATATAATTTTTCTATAACTAAAATCACATAGAGTGGAAGAGTTTTCACACTAAGAATAATAATGGATCATGGTGAGATTCATGTTTATGTTGTCAAATAAGGCAAACATAGCAAAGCAGGCAAAATCCACAGGGTCAGTCTACTAAAATCTTATTGCAATCCACTGGGCAGCAGGTGTCATGTACAAAGAGTAGTGTCTTTGTTTCATCATGGTAACTTTTGTCCCCTACCTATTTTTATTTGTGACTGTACCAAGCAAATTTTAGTTCTTTACCATCAGAGACATGATTTACTCTTGAATTTAGTGCTTTTCATGGTTTGAATTTCCAACATCATTAGTTTTGTGAAAATTAAGGTTGCGACTGTGTAACTGTTGGCAAACGATACAACTGTGCAGAAAACAACAAATGTAATTTTAATTTTAAAAAGAATAGTTTGAAGTCAAGAACATCAACGAAGAATCTGACATCGAAATGCACAAAAAAGCTGCACATAACTCGGTGATGGTGCATTGATGGTGCTATATCTATCTTTCTATCTGTTCTGTTTATCTATCTGCTAATTTCCTTTATATTTAACAGAGAACTAGTGAATATCTGACTGACAAAAATATTGACAGGATTTTTTTCTGCTGCATGAGAACAAAGTTGAAAAAGTTGATGTTGATGCAGAAATTAGTAACTTGATCATAATTAACCCTATTTTATAAAGGGATTTCTGACACTGCCATCTTCAATAATGTTATTAGTAACAATTTCAGCTGTTAAGATTAATTTTTTCAATTAACCTCATCCCTTGTTTTATTAATCTATTCTGATGAATTTCAGATATTTTAAAGGACTGGGCCAAGTTTTGTCGCTCAGTTTTGACTACATTCATAAAATATATGTACAAACATCACGAATTCCCGAAATAATAATACAAGTTGATGTAAAATTAACAAAACTTAAAAAAAGAAAAATTTTTTATTTTGCGTTTTTGACATACGAGAAAACGCGGGATTTTTCGCCATGCTTCATGGATCAAAAGCGCCCAATTTTGCTTCCTTGCTGACGTCAATGAGTGACTGACAAAACATCGTGTTGACTCGAATGGTTATTTTTTTGTCTCTCATTGCTGACTTGTTAATATTGCTGGATTAATGAAAGTAATAATAAAATTGAAAATAAGTTACAGAATGACCATATTTGGGTAATTTCGTTGTGTTTTAATTATATTGATATTAAAAACCCATCGATCACAGTTCACGGGGGGGTGGACACGACATGCTCGATTGGGCTTTGGGGATTGTAAACGGTAATTTTGGTGGAACTGCTACGTGATTTACTTGGTAGCCTGTGTCGCAGTTCATTACAAAATCTCAGTAATCTTAGTAATTATCCTGATGTCAAAAAATAAAGGATAAATTATTGACTCCAAAACCGTCGGGGTTAGTGATTAACCCCGCTACTTGCAAAATGAGTGTGTAATTCCAATAACGCGTCATTTAGATTCGTGACCAGGCGAGACTTTAGGCAAGTCTGAGTGGAACCGTTCCGATACGCGTAATAGCGCCCTCCTACCGTTTAAGGTCTTTTGAAAGAACTAGCACTCGAGTCGCCGGATTTTGATTGCCCGATTTGAATGCAGACTGTCTGTTACTGTTAGGATGGCATGTCCGACCCCCCTGGCAGTTCACTCGAAGGAAAGTGCAAACACGGCGATATGATGGTCCTCACTTGGACGTCACCATTTGCCTGCGATGTGGATTTGTCGGAATCGTTTTCGAGTAACGCTATTGGGCGGAGAAAATTAAAAGGCAAAATAATCAACAAATGGGCAATTTTGAACGTATTTTGATTTATATGTAATCTACGTTACTGCTTAAAAGCGTTCCATCCATACCAAATTTCCAAATATATCAGAATCATGACTATTTCCTTTAAGGTGTGAGAGAAAAGGATCAGGTGGATTTTAAATTTTAAACAGAATATCTCAGGCTTAATGAAAATACACTACTCATGCTCCATTTCCCTACCTACGTGCAGTGATGGTCCGCGTGGATTTGATGGTTTGCAAAGCACCAGTGTAAACCGCTTGCGCTGCTTGAAGCGACAGCATTTTTACACAACTCAACAAAGACGACATATCTTAAGCATGCTTAAAAGCGCATCAATGTATGACATCACTGCACGGAGTAGAGAAATGGACTATAGTTCCCTTATGGGTTTATAATTTCTTATCTTTCCTCACAGAGGTTCGTACTTCAACATGATACAGGCACATGGTGTATCTGATACTAATACACATAGCTTAACCAGCATTTTAATCACCAAGCCCCCTCTTGGTTAAATCTTGGCCAGGGGCACAGGAGTTGATTAACATACCTTGCATTAATCTCTCGGGAAGAGGTAGAACACTTTACTCTTTCCACTCAGTATGCCCAGAGCACCGAGTTATTTTCTATAATACTTGGAGTACACTCATACTTGTACCACAAGCCTTAACTCGCTCTTACTTTTTGCAAGAAATCCTAGCTACCACCACTTTTCCATTTTTCCACATGAAAGAATATATTATGCTGTCCCTTGTCTTTAAATGGATCTGCGTGGTCACAGGCCATGACGTGCCAAATAGTATTTTTTTCATTAAGCACCTGTTAACTAATCAAAATGAACCTTAAAGTTGAATAAAGATACAAACCAGAATGTCTCCTTACAGAAGGTGATGTTTTGTGTGTGCCTGTTGTTATCAGACGATAAGGCCAGCATATGGAAATTGCTCTCTTACGAGCACCACAGGTTTTCCTGTTGGAATGTCACTCTGGGAAGATGTACAAAATGATAATTCTCTATTTTGGACAACTCTTCTTGTTTGGTTTAGATAAGAACCTGTTTGGTGGGTGTGTATGGCGATAGGTATGTAACAATACAATATGGTTTTAGGCCTGGGTCGGTTATATAACTTTCACTGGGATTAGGTTTTGTATGTTATAACCTTTACTGGGTTTAACTGGTTATGTTATATAATTTGCAGTAAGGATTTAGCTTGGTCAGCTATATATGACTTTACACGGGATTATGTTTGGTATATGTAACATGTTCTGGGGTTAAGGATGGGTAGGCTCTATAACTTGCAAGAAATCAGGTTGGAATGTAAATAATTATTTGGGGATTATTGGGTAGGTTATATATCTTGCACCAGGATTAGGCTGGTTAGGTTAAACGTAACTTGCAACCAGAACTAGAAGTATAGGCTACAAAACTTACGCTAAGGTTAGGCAAGGTTTAAGTTGCACTAAGATTAGACCTTGACAGTTCTTTTTCAAGTTGAAGCTACAGTGAGTACTGTTGTCATCTTCTTCTGAACTGTGAAAAGTGATATTGCTTACTTATCGAATTATTGTAATTTACTAGTATTAAAGACCCTATCAGTGATCCCTGAAAGAAGTAAATATTTAAAATTCTGCTGGAATGGCTTGAAAGTGAAAGATATATCTGTAGAATTCTCATAAGTTAATTTTTAAAATTTCCCCTTTATTTCTTTAGAAGAAAAACAGCAGTGTTCAAAGGTTTCAATCTGAAGACATTTTTAAATTAAAAAAAAAAAAAAAAAAAAAAATAATCATATTTTGCCCTTATTAGTTTCTTTTTGTCAATAATCACTCCAGGCTCCGTTCTCAACTGTTAGGGATACCTATACATGTTACAACATACAAAAATCTGATTTTTTTATGATTTCTGATTTACAAATCATTGATAGTGCTTTTAAATACCAGTAAGACCTAAGCATATCCCAGGTTTTTGACAATTTCAACTAACTTGACATTTTTTTTATCAAAGCAAACTCACCGGAGTGTGATGGGTTTATTTATTTAGCCCTTTTATCCAAGTGCACATATTAGAAATGCACCAAAAATCTGTGGATCAACAATGTGGACCGGTCAATAATGTGGACCATTTTAGGCATTGTGGATCAATAATATTGTGTGAAATATATATGTAGGTATGTGTTTTTTTCACCTTGTGTGTCCTTTTTCATTCTGAAAAAGTAATCTCCCTCATGCATTTGGGATAGCTTTTCTGAATGTGAATTTGAAGGTGAAGTTTTTCAGTTATATACGTCATATATAGATCCCTGTCATCTGATTGTTAAAAGTGGAGGCATTAATTCAATTAGCTTCAAGAATTGAATCAAAAATGAACTATGCCCTGGGCAGAGCGTGCATAGTTCATAAACTATTCCCGGGACACCTCTTCCCAGTGTTAAAGAACCTGCCATACGAACGATTCATCCGTATTCTGAGTGTACATATTGAAGCTGGTGTAGCGATGAATACCCTGATCGCATTTTGTTTACCCGTACTGTGCTGGTGGTAAGTCCCAGGCAAAGAAATGCTGAATCGCAGCATAGTATTCACATGCTTTGAGCTGTAGATGAAGATCTGATAGGAATCAGAGATGCAGCTCATCGGGCTAATACGGAAACGTCAGGTAAAATAACAACCGTGAAGATATTCGAGGATTATAATTTTGACACCGATGACGGCCATTTGCAGGCCTTGTACAATTCAACCGCTTCTTGAAATGCCCAGGCCAAGAAAAATTTACCATCTTGCCGACAAAAAAGGCAAGAAGTTGACTTGCGGGCGGTCCATTTTGATCCAACATCACTTCCTCAACACAAAAAGTTTGATTGCTAATTTCTTCACAGTTTTGGAGGAACCAAAGTTACACAAAATTGTTACAAACACCTGCATGCACGCCATGGTCAACCATTGCCTACACATGATATAGGCCTTTGTTAGCATCCTGGCTTAGAATGTTCTTCTAACCAACCAATCAGATGACAAAAATCTATATATTTCGGTATATAACACAAATATTGACTGCTTTTTAGTGTAATACGTGAGCATGGTTGAAACTATAGGCCCTCGTGATCTCGAAACCAAACTATGCCCCGAGGCGTAATCTCGAAACCATACATACCCCTCGGCTTACGCCTCGGGCATAGTAATGGTTTTTTCGAGTCACCTTGGCTATACAGTTTTCAACCATCCCCGCATAGCAATCACTATTTGTATAATAGCCATCACAGTGACAGAGGGAGCTGTGTATTTTGCAGACAGTCATCTACCCATGAAAAAGTATGCGGCCTTCAGTTGTGCAGGGATCACCGCTCGCCGGAACTATTCCATTCCTTCCTTGACTAAAAATTCAGATATGTGCAGTAGGAACTCAAAGGGTTTCTATTCTATTTCAACTACCCAGTATCTCAGCATGCTTTTGCTGAAATCCCCACTCCCTAGCACACTTATTGCCAAGTTACTAATAATAATATATCCTACCCGACATTTGTAAAGCGCCTTTTCCCCAAGGACAAGCGCTGTTGCCTATTATTTTTATATTACTCTGCACTTCAGGAAATCGTCACAACCTTTCGCCTCATCCTAGGCCGGCAGCCTGACCAAGCGCACATCCCTATCTCACTGTGTAATTCTGTGGTAACTTGGTGGTAGTTACATAAGTTATAGACTCCCATTCAAATGAAGTGGTATATGGAATAGTGTGAAGATGGAAGGAGTGCTCTGTTTGTTTGTATATTTTTAAGTGCTCACAAATTATGACCTGCCTTTGTGTGTGTGAGTGGCAAGAAGGCAGGCCGGTAATTGGTTTTTGGGCTCTATATTTACTTCAATCTCAATTTCACCTTCAAGACTTTGGGGCCTGAGTGAATCAAATCATATCACACATTGCAATGCAAATTATTTTAATAATTTTAAATTTGGATGAGGAATAACTCAGTAAAATTGTGATAAAAATAACTTATAAAGGAAGTGTCAAAGTGATTCTTAAGGAGCAACGTGACAAGGTAGTAATTTTGATGGAGATTCTGAGCAGTTTTCACAATCTTACGACAACTCAAGTACCACTACTACTATCACAACCTACCGACAACAATAAACAACAACTTTCATTCCAAACACTGCGATTGTACTGCCTCGACCCAGTTTTGCTAGCAGAATTGAGCAGGGGCACAAAAAATACAAGTGAGGTGAACTTGGACTACAAGTACAACCATTTTCACATGCAAATCGAATGAGCTGAACTGGTACAAATACCTAGGACCTACCAGTCGACTGAAAACTCAAGGTCCGAACTTATTGTGATAGGCATGGAATTGCCACTGCACCAACCCCCACCTCAATTAGTTAGCATATTGCATTATATGCATTATTATGTTCCTTTGGTGTGAATGGTAAACCGTTTCATTGTATGTATCATTTGCTTTTGTGACATTATTTTGAATTGTTTTTGGTATGTAAACACTTTTTGGTACAACAGATAGTGTTTAATTCTTTTTTCCAGATATCAGAAATGCAAAAAAAAAGGCTTTCTTTCTTGTGTAGGAAATCACAAGTCATTATTGTTCAGGGTTCCTGTTGAGTATGTTTACAGAAAAACATAGAATGTTTGGACACCATTTCTGATGGGTTGTAGTTTCTACATGGAGGTAAAGAAGGGGTTAGGAAACCCTATTACATTTGTTTGTTTAGTGCAAGAAAATTCTATCATAAGAACTGTTTGTTTTGTCATTTAGGTTTAAGGTTTTTTTAGTGTTAAAGCAGTCTCGCAAGGTCATTGGGTTTTTTGATGTAGGTGACGACTGATTTTACTACCCATCGAATTCGTATGTCAAAATATGACACAGCAAGACAATACTATTGTGGATCTCTCTGTCTTGCACTCAGGCACAAGTTATGATCAACCTCGTTTGCCCTGCAATGGCTAATTTATGTTGTTTTTAAGCATATTATATGGTGGCTTGTACTATTTGTAAACAAAATGTGTTTATTGAATAAACCTGGAATGGGGGATACAGTGTATTGTTTTGTAATAAGGAAGGGGCAGGATTACCACTTTTTTTACTGGATGCCGAGGATTGTGGTGGTTTCAAAAGAGACTAATTTATATTTGAATGTATTTGTAATATACTGATCTTGTTATTTTCACAAGATAGAGAAAAATCCAACCCTTTTGAAGCAAGATGTATATGTTTTGGTATTTGTGGCGCTACTTTGGCACTGGTAATATAAATATGTAAAGCCCAAGAATTGTAACATATAATGTATATATTGAGGCGGTTTGTGGGTCAAGACATTATATTTTTAGTGATCTATGTATGTTACATATAACCTATTATCATTGTAGTATTTGGCGAGGAAAGGTGTTATGGTTTGGGGTAGAACTGGCATGGGCATTCATAGGCACTAAATATATACTCTATATATTTTATGTATGTATGTATGTGCATGTAAGCCTGCAGTAATCATGATTTTTGACACCAGGTGCAAGAATGGTGTTTAGAAACTGTAAAGAATGGTGTTTTAGGGTTTCTACTTGCACAAGTAAACAGCATTAATATACTAGATAAATTTTTTTATTGTCACAAAATGAAAACCAAAATGCATTTCAAGTTAGGCATAGCCTCCTTCGAGCATTGTCCAAGAGAGTCTGAAATTCTCATGATTCTAACAATTTTTAGACTATTTTCTTAAAAAGGTGGAGACTAAAGTGGTAGGCATTATTTTCTCTATGTTCAGACTGATGTGATATTGCATACAAACAAAATTGTCTAGCATATTGTCTTTTTCAAAGGTCTAAAAACAGCGTTGCATTGCCAGAATAGACTGCAAGAGATTAGGTTCACGACTAATAAAAATGCTGGGCAAAGATTTACATTTTAAAGTTCAATAGTCCTGGCTTGAAGGAATTATACCTTGTCCCAAAATAAATGCAATCCTTGCGTGGTGCTGATAATTTCAAAATTACTGAATTATTCAAATTTTTTAATAACAGATTCTGAATGAACGAACTAGTTTCAATATATCTTGGGTCCAAATTTTTGTCTGAATCGGTTCAGTAGTTTTTGAAAGAAAGCCTATTACTTGTCACCCACTGTCAAATTACCCCAATTCCAAGTTTGTCTTAGATCGTTAAAGCAGTTTCACTTTGAAAAGTTGAATAAAATGTCTTTCAACTATTGCAGCGGAGGGATTAAATACCAAATGAATGGAAATGGTTGGGGCTATAATTTCAAAATTATTTTAATAAAAATGTTAAAATGTTGCGAGATATTTGTAAGGCCTATCCTTTTCTCCACATACTGTTCAAATTTCATCTGATTTGCTTCACTGATTTTTAGAACAAAGGCGATTACATAAGTAAGCCACAATTTAAGCCGTTCCAAGTTTGGCTGATGAATACATAATCAAGGCATGCATGCATGCTTAAGTACGTAGATGCTGGTTTTTATATCTCTATCCATGGCGGGAAAAAGTGGGGAATTTGGGAAGCTCCTTCCCGGAAAATCTTGCATCCTCGCGGGAAATGAGGAGCAAGAAAGAAAAAGAAAATGAGAAAGAGAAGAAAATAACAAGAAAAGAATAATAAAATTGAAGTACGAGTCGCTTTTTATCCAAAATTAAGGTCCGAAAATAAATAAATATAAATAAATGAATTCCCGAAATGTCGCGTCGGGTTCCAATTTCTTGTAGTTATCCGTCGGCCGGCTGAGCTCCGTACAGGCTACAGCCTGCCGGCTGGTCTGAACTGTTGTACCGCTGGAAAAACACTGATGATTAAAAAACGGTCCGAGAAATTCCCCAAGCCAGTCTAAGCTTTCAACTAGGCCTATAATGATCTTTCATGACTTTTCAGCTCATGACCATAGGTAATCACGTGTAATTTCTGATCACAAATTTCCAGATTCTAAACTGAGTTCTAAATCATTTGTTTTGTGTCAAATATCACGCGCGTGGACCATGCCATCGGGGTTCGCCATCGGCCATTTTGTACAGTTTTTTCAAGCTAAAATGATGTATTTTAGCAATAAAAACACATGATGATTTATTTAGATTTCAAATCTATGTTAGTCATTTCTAAAATAATTTTTTAAAAATAATTCGGACTTAATTACTGTTGTTTATTTTTGTTTACTTGCAATTAACATATGAATGGAAGCTATGTTCACTTAGTTGTTTGGTTTGATCCATTTAATACATGGGGGCGAGGTAATTGCTTTATTGTAAATACTGAACCAGGAAAGAATGCAAAAGCGCTATATACGATTGGCGAGGCAGTGTCGGGCCATGCAATTATGATTGACACGCTTGGGGAATATTTGTATTCATTTACCCATCATTTTAAGAGGGTCTGGGAGGGAATTATAGGTAAGGCGACCCTTTTTTTTGTGATCGATTTACACTTCTGTAACTTGGATTATATGGTTGTCTTCCAGGACCCTTTAGTTTAGGTGCGTAATTACGTGGATTCGGTGAATTTTCAGCACTCTTTTGGCGCGGAAAATACAATTTATCAGTGCAAGAAAAAACGCGGAATTACCGAAAATCGCGCGTGAAAAGCTGGTTTTCTAAACGCCGATCCCCGGACCCTTAGGAATCAATTTGGAGGTGAAGAATTTCATTTATGTTGGAAGTTGTCCGGCGGGAAATCATATTCAGCTTCCCGGGAAATTTACATTTTTTCCAGCCCTGGTCTCTTCTGTGTCTTTCTTTATCCTTACCACTTACGTTTGGTTCAATTAACCCAGTACAACCTTATATTAAGTATTTAAAGACAACATGTCTTTGACAAATAAGGGAAATGTTCTCTATTCACAATGACATCTGACATTGTGTTTGATGAAACTCAAGTTTGATTTTCAGTGGATTGTTTGTGTTTGTTTGTTGTTTCTATCAAATGGTCCATATTATAACTAGGAAGTCTTCAACATCCATTCTTAAACAGTTGTGGAAATGTAAGCAATTTCGTTGGCTGATGCCCGGGTTCGATTCGTTTAATCGAACCCAGGTAGTACGCACTGCGTATTGATGTTATTTTTAGGTTGAAGCGCTCGCGTCATACTGCGTTTTGCTACGTTCACGCGCGCCTGCCAACGTTGCGTCTCGTTGCGTATGATCGTTGCGTTCAACGGGTTGTTCGATTGTTGTCACTGGGTGGTGGCAGTCCTTTCTTGTTGCATTTAAGCTGTAAAGCATCACGAAATTGGGTTAAAGATGACCTTAAATGATAAAGCTGTTTAAGAATGAGAATAAAGGTATGATTTTGGGAACCGGTACTCTCTTTACGACGAATTGAACCCGGCGACACCATTATTTTTGCGTGGAAGAACTCGGCCTCCGGCCTCGTTCTTCCACTTAATAATGGTATTGCCTTGGGTTCAATTCGTCGTAAAGAGAGTACCGGTTCCCAAAATCATACCTTTATTCTCTAATTCATACCATTTCCATTCATTTGGTATTTAATCCCTCCACTGCAATTTGCTATATTCACACAGATTTGTCAGACACACTGAAGATAAAACAAGTTTGGCCAAGTTACTATTCTAAATAGAGTAGAGGAAAATACTGCACAGACGATAAAAGACCGTGGATAAAACACTAACGACAATATTTTAGTAATTTATTTAAAAAAAAAAAAAAGATTAGTACCAGGAGATTTTTGTAGTTAAGACATTTTATTCAACTTTTCAAGGTGAACCTGCTTCAACAATCTGAAGCAAACTTGGAATGGGGTAATTTGACAGCGGGTTACAAGTAGCATGCTGTGCTGTAGTTTCTGTCCATTTATGGACAGAAATCCCACAAATCTAAATGTCTTGTAGAGCAAATCAAATCTACTAATGGTTAGGTTCACATATATCACTTGGACCAACGGATGTAGGTGATATAGAACTCTTTTATTGTGAGCTTGAGATGAGATGTGGATTACAAAATAACTTCTAAAGGGACAAAATGAATAAGTCTAATAACAATGTAAGAGCATCATATAAACTAAAGTCAGATCTATGACAAATGGACACATGACCACATTGGAGTAATTTTCCAAATCAAATGCATTTTAGGATTGGTTTGTAAGTTCTCATCCTCAGTAAAGTTGAGATGCTGCATTCTGAGAGATGTTGGTTGTAAGGAAAACAAAACACCCCAATAAAATCTTTTGAGGGATGGACAAAGAAAGCTGCTGAAATCATGAAGGGTACATCCTTCAGTGTCTTCATCAAAACTTTCATCTAGCGAAAATGTAAAAAGTTTATATCAAATTGCTGCAACTGCTATCTGAAATTACATTGTTTGTATTCATCATATTAATATAGAAGAAACTTATGCAATGCAAACAAGTTCACTGTAAAGAAAAGGAGATTGTAAAACCAAGTGGTTGTGTAATATAATATAATGAAGAAAAGAGTAGAGGCAAAGAAAGACAAACCTGTCTGAGAAAGTTTATTTTTGGAGACAGACAACATAATTTACATGTTAATACATGTATTTGGATGCCAGCTATACAAAATGTCAAACTCACCTGCCCAATCACTATTCTGCTAACCCATTATTAGGGATAAATGCCTCTTGATAATGCAATCTCACTCTCAGGAATGAATTCAAGAGTAAAATCACTCATTTTTTTTCACTCATTCATTTGCAAGTGAAAGAATTGCCGGATCACTACACTAGTCATGTCCACACAGAGGCTCAAAACTCTGGAGTGTCAATCGGGGGTTTTGGCATTCAGTTTTATCGAGGGTCTAGCGAGGTTTTATCCCCCTAAACTCGATTATTAGTTTCTTCTCGTCGCCGCCCCGCGTTATGATTTTTGGCCGCGTTAGTGGCCGAAAATCTGAAAATCATTATTTTGAAAAATTCTGTTCAAGCATCACCTTTTCATCAAATGTTTGGTAGGAAACCTGTCTCGGAAGTCTTGGAAATGAGTCTAAAAATAGACCCAATATGGTTCGTATTTCGTAGATCCCCTGTAGGTTCATTTCACTGTAAAAATACGCATGTAGCCATTGCAACACACGGTATGATCAGATATTGAAAGTATCGACTATGCTGTATTGAATGCTATAGCTTTGTTTTCGTATATCGTTGTATATCGTTCGAATTGTACGGACCATATATAAAAATTAACGTGCGGTTTAGTAAAATTCATTAGAATCAATTCTGAAGTATTTATTTGTGACAGAATAATTTTTGACCTTATTTGATAATATATTTGCGCAATATACAATTTAAATTTAATCTTTATCACATTTATGCCTTTCTTAAGAAAATAAATGTCTTGTATAAATTGAAAATGTGCATTTTAGTCAGGTATTTTGTTGATTGAAGTGCAATGAAGTACACGGCTTTGCTTCTTTGCATGTGTGAAAGGGTGCAGAGCAAAATTCGGCACCGAGGTTTTGGAGTTCTATATGAGGTATTCTCCTGAATTACCCGAGAAATCGCGTATAAATGAAATAATGTTCTTGTCCGTGAGGGTCCATGATGGTGGGATCACCATCATACCGTGGACACTCACACACGTTGCGGATGAAGACATGTTCCTTGGCGTGTATGAGGCGGTCTTCGCAACTAACAGTGATATAACATACACAAATTTGTGATATTTCACAAACTAAAACATGTGGCCCCACCAATTTGGTGTTAAGAGGTTCCATAATTGGGTTAGCAAACTGGAAATGCGCAAATCAAACGAACAAAAGTGCATTAAGCTCTCCTTAAAAGGTTGAATGAAATCCTGCAAATAATGAATAATGAAATAGTTCCCTCATTATGGGCTGAAAAAAATGTGACAAGAAACTCAAGGGCCTAAAAAGTTGGGGGTGAAGCTCAAACTCCGATAACACTCCGGAGTGTTTCGGGAGTGTTTTGGAGTGTCGTGCTGTGTGGACAGCTTCTGGGGATAGTGAGCGGAGGTGACCTTGCAAGGTCATCGTTTTTGACAAATTCTTGAATATCATGCGCGAAAGTCCACAGCTTCCAGTATGTTGACTTCCGGTCTACACTCCAATATGAGAAGCAGATGAGAATGGTCAGGGGGATGATTTCAGAGTTTCAGTCTCGTGTGGACCACCAATTTGGAGTGAAATAAAATAATTGGATTAGATTTTCACCTCTGGAGTTTGAAACCTTACAGTTTTGTGACCGTGTGAACAAAGCTACTATTTCTTTGCATATTTTGTGCAAGAAAATTAATACTAGGCTTTGAAAAACTTAAAACAAACTTAAAAGCATTACTTTCAATACTGATAACTAAAATGTTGCCTATTTGTCAAATTACAATTTGTATTGGCTGTTTTGAACTTGAATATTATGGCCATGTTGCTAAATGGCATGGTTTTTCGTGATACATGCATTTTTGCATGATTGGAGGTATACTTGAGAAATGGTTGATTTACATATTATATTCAATTATGTTGATTTAATATTGAATGGTTTGATGTTATTTATTTCCATTTATAATTTATTTCCATCTTTGTGTATATAGACATTTGATACAAGCATTCTAAAGGGAACCAAATTCGGAGGCAGAATTAACTGTATTTTGTTGTATTGTGAGTGGTGTAGCTTCATTCATATGAGGGGATGAAGGCACAAGCCTGTAAATCTAAAAAATGCTGTAATAATTCCATTGGAAAACTGCCTCAAAACAGCCAGTGACCCCAACATGTCAAATAATCTTAAACAGGATACCCCTCAATACATGTAAGCAGAAACATTGCCCAAATTTAGTTGTAGCCATTTGTGGTATGGGCTAACTTGTTGACAAATGATGTGACATGCAACAATTACTACCTAATTTTTGTCTGTCTAAGATACATCTTCCCCCTCTGCTTACAGAGCATTTGTTTGTGGCAATATTGCACTCATGCATAACAGTACACATCAGTGGGTTTGTTATGCACCTTGTGCTTGCAGGTATCATTCTGTCATTGGTTAAAACTCTGTTGAATGACATTACATGTAAATAGTTGCTGTTTTTAGCTCAGAAACCTCCCAGGCAGCAGTACTGCATATTTGGCAATAGTTTGTTAACAAATGAATCTGTGTGTAGTATGTGAAAGAAATATTAACTGCCCTCTCTTTTTAAGGTATGGTCATATCTATTGCCACTTGATCTCAAGAAGTACCATTTTTGGGAAAAAGTACAGTCTCAAGATTACCTTAGGGCAGTAGATTTGACCAAATCCTTAATGGCAGTCAATATTGTATGCTGTTGCATATGTAGGCAGTCATTTATTTGTGGGCTATTGTGTGTCCTGTTGTGACAAAAAGATGCAGTTGACTTGCCCCTGGTTTTCTTTATAGCTGATAAGATACAACAACAGAAGATGTTCACAATAGATAGACTGTTTGAATCTTTTGTAATTGTTACTGCTACATGCAACACATTAAAGGTGGGTGACCTGATCATGATCCGATTATTCATATGACGTTTTCCCTCACCTATGGATGCATATCACCAAAAACATCTGATTACAAATTTCGAGTGAAATCAGACCAGCCATTTGGATAGTAGAAGCAAAAATGTGTACCATTGGCCCATAGGACATTTTGATTGTGTGTTAATTAATGTGGTATACCACATTTGGAGACATTTTTGTTGATAACTTCAGAAGGATACATTTCCTGGGCCTCAAATTTCACTAGGGTAATAAGAAAAATATGAATTTTCTTCTGATAAAAAATCTCAATTTTGATGGAGTAAGGAGGGGGGGGGGGGGGCAAGGCTGTTGATTGTGTCACCCACCTTCAGTAAATAATACACAAAACACAACTATCTTTTCAATGACCACCCCACCCAGGTGATTATGGTATGATTAGGAATGAATAACATTCCTATAGAATTGAGACCAGGATAATAATTCCTCTTTGTTGTAGAATTTGTGGCAGGATTAAGATAGTTCAAAAGGAGAATTAATGTTGCAGCCAACTGCTGCATCCTTGATGAACACATATGCAGCAACACTATCTTATAATAGATTAAACCCATCATGTCACCGGAGGAAAAGATTTGGACATCATCGATTAGTAAGGAGAGGAGGCAGGATATGTGGCCCGATTCACCTGTTTCATGAACGAACTAAGATAATCTGGCCTTTCATGTTTACTTAGTGCAAAGGCTTAATTATGTGTTCCTTCCTATCCAAAACATGGGCACTCAAAAGTCAGGAACATTCAATTCACCTATTACATTGAATAACATTGAAGCAAATTTGACAAGTCAGAATGTTTTGAAAGTGAAATATATTTACGTTGACTTGAATGCTTTCATTAAGCACAGAATTGATTTTCTCTAATATTGGACTACATGCTTCAGTAGTTTTAGCATGGAATTTTAATTTCTATCCACTGCACATCCCCCTTATTTAATGCCAATACCTTCAGAAAAGTAGTAGAGGTGGCACAATGGGTTGAATCTATTATAAGACATTGTCATACCACAATGCTCAGACAGCAGGGTTATAAGAAGTCACCTTAAGTGTTTCACAGTCCCAGTTTATGTGACAAAATTACTGCATTTTATTTAGTCTCAAGCTGCCAACAAATTATCATCATCCTCAATGTATTTTGCAAGCATTTCATTATGCTACCTTTACTTGAGTGCGTAGATGTGAAAACGCGGAGCAACTGCTGTGATTACAAGGTGGGTTTACATGTTTCAAGATTGCACAACCTAAAAAATGAGTGAATGCCCCACTGTCAACTCTTTAGTATGTCAGGGAAATAAACTTGTGGGAAGTCATCGACTACCAGCAGTTTCTCTCCCCTTTACTGTAAATCCAGTCATATTGGAAACCAGTAAAGGGTAGAGTGCATGTTGACACCATAGAAGGATGCCAAATCGTGTGAAACACATTTTTCAATGGGAATGAATTTGGCCATGAAGACGAGGTTAGAACGAGTTTTGGGTTTATTCCGTATTGAAATGTGTTTCACACGGTTTGGCACTCCACAACTCTCTGAGGGTTTTCAAATCACTTTTATTCTTAATGGTGCTGCCATGGTATTTCTATATTTTAATTTCTGCTGGTGTTTTAAATTTGAAATTGAATGAAATACTCTTGTTCAGTTACCACATTTTTTTCTGAAATAGTCTTGATAATGGCCATTATGCAGCTGTAGTGTGATATGAAAAATGTATAGCTATTTATCTAGTAAAAGTGCCATTAATTTGTATTTGATATAAAGACCTACCTGTAGGGGTGTATAGTAGGTGTAAAGTGTGTCCCACTAACAATGCATTACTTCAAGATTGCAAAATGTTTCCTCTAAAAATTTAATCACTAAATCTTGTGATTGTGAAACCGTAGTAAAGCTTAAAGGTGCAACGAGAGATTTCACGTATCAGGTGTCCTTAAAAAATTGAAAGTACTGATTTTTGCCCTGATGTAAAGCTTTCCATAAAAAAATATCCCCATCCGAAAGGATTAAGCCGAGAAATGTTTCTTTGGTATAAAATTGTGAAATTTTCCAATTTCGTATAGCAAATACGAAATTCAGCCTATGCTTTATATTGAAATACAAGCAAACCAAAATCACCTTTTTTCTCTCTTTTAAGACATTTCTGTAGTCTAATACAAGGTAGGAAATCTTTTGAGTGTCTAATCTATATGAAATTACTATTATGACACTATATTTGGGTGCCTCAAAATCTCTCGTTGCACCTTTAAAATGCTACTCTACATTCAGTGAAGTCTGTTACAGAGGTATCAATCCTGTAATGAAACACATTGCATTTATTGCTATTTGATGGCAAAACTAAAAAAGGTCTAGGTAAGCAGACTTTACATCAAGCAAATGAGTGTCAGTGTTTTGATATTTGGCCATGTCAATGGCTAGAATTACTGTTTTCACTTGGAAAGAAAATCGCAGATGTTAAAATTGCCTAAATTGCTCATTATTATTCAATTATCTCAGAAATACCTCACTATATTTAGTTGAATTTTTCTTAAAGGCAAAGAAACCATTGAAAGCATGATTAGATTTTGTGGTTTGTTGATGTTGTGGATGAGTTATGTCTTGGCAAACATCAAATGCAATGTGATCAGTGGATGGCAAGCAATAACCATGCTAAGTTACTTCAAGTTACTGGGTGCTATTTGTGTTTACAAACATTGGTTATATAACTGGTCTTGGATAACTTAATGTGGAGATAACCTAAATCAGAGTGTTGCATTGTTTTTAGTCATGCTATTTTCTTATACATTTATAATTCAGTTTTATTGTAGTAGACCATCTATCTCATCTTAGTGGTGGCAAAGATATTGTTTCAAATGGATTTATTGACAGTTGAGGGAATTTCCAAAGATGGAGCCACAGTGCATGTATATACACTATGACTACCATCTGTGCACTAAGAAGAATCCAACTGAAAGCATTCCAATTCTTTGTTACTGCACACACTGTGCAGGGAGATACAATAAACATTGGTGTATGGAGATGATACAAATGATTATTCGTAGCTTGATAACTTGAACACAAATTGCCATACTGACCCAAGTATAGTCCCACCTTTTTTCAGCTGAAAATACCTTGAAATTTGGGCTGGGATCATGCACAAATCTTGCCCGAAGCTTGAGTCGAAAATGTCTTGGCCTACAGCATACACAAACACAATATAATAATAATAATAATAGTAGCAGAGATTTATGTAGCGCCTTATGCTATTGGCCTCTAAGCGCTTTCACAAATGGTCGCTGATCACTGTGGCCCAACCATACCATAAACCATTTAGCATCATTTCAAGGGATGAAGCAGATCGGGATCAGCGCTTTCCCTTATCAGCAAACATACATCGAGATAACCATCGCAGCCGGGACCAGCTTCCCAAATATCGCATGGGTAAATCGGGACAACCTTATTTTTAGCATTTTTTGGCAAAATTGACCTTTGACCCCCTTAATGACCTTTGATCCCGGTATAAAAAAACCTCATGTACACAACAAAAATGCATTGTTCCAATGCAAATAAAAAAATTCTACTATGCTTAGTTCTGGAGATAAAAATTCTTAAAATTATTTAGCTTAAAACCGGAAATGACCTGTAAATGACCTTTGACCCCCAAAATAAAAAATACCTTGCATACATCGGCTAACATACATGCATATCTGAAGGTTATGTCACTCTGCTATGTTTACATTTTGAGATAAAAAAATTTGTTTTAAATATTTTTGGTTTTTGACCGGAAGTGACCTCTTAATGACCTTTGACTCCTTATTCCTGAACACCCAATATGTAGCATGGGTGAGTGGTACCTCTGAGCAAGTTTAGTTGATATCGGTGTAATCCTGTAGAAGATATTTTTGCCAATTAAATGGCATATTTTGGCTTTCAGACCGGAAATGACCCATTTAATGACCTTTGACTCCTTATCCCTGAACACTAATATGAGGCAAGGGTCAGTGGTTCCTCTGAAGAAGTTTGGTTATTATCGGTATAATTCTGTAGAAGATATTTTTGACAATTAAATTACATATTTGACCACTGTGGCCAGGTCAAAGGTCACATGGGGGTCAAAGTGGTATGGTACCTGGGGGCACGGTCTAGCATTACTGTAATCAAGTTTTGTCACAATACACCAAACCATGGCTGTGCTAGATGCAGTTAAATGGTGGTTGCCAGAAAGAAGGAAGAAGAAGAAGAACGTGAAAGAAACAGAACAAGGCGGCCTGAAGGCCGTCTTGTAACAAACAGATACATTAAAAACCAGGGGTGCAGAAAGTTGTTCTTTCCTCAGGAGCAAAATGTATTGTTCACATAGACACCTTCAAGCAGGGGCGGCGCCAGTGAGGTGGCAGGGGGGTGGCCTCCCCCCTGAGATTTTCAAAATTTAGGAAAAACGGGGGGTTTTGCGCAAAAATTAGGGTTTTTTAACCAAAATGAGTTCATTTTGTACTGTTTCGCCCCCCATGATATTTCGCCCCTCCTATGATTTTACCCTGGCGCCGCCCCTGCCTTCAAGACTTTCAACCATTTCCTCGGAGCGGCGCTCCCAGCTCCCGCATTTTCTGCACCCCTGTTAAAAACAGTTACAAAGAAAAACACTGAGTTAATTGTCATAGGCAATCTTAAACAAGTGCGTTTTTAAACTCTTCTTGAAAGTCTCAAGTGAATTGCAAAGTGAAATGCAACCATTTGTTTTTGACTTCCAAATTTTGAAACTTTGAAAATTGCATTTTTCCGATAGTACATAGTTTTCACCCTCTTTATTTCTGAGTGGGTTTCATCTTCTTTAATTATGTAAGGCATGTATTATGACTATAAAATTTGTTGTTTGAAGAAATTAGGTTGCCGAATTTTGCAGTCAGTGCAGGCCAATTTTTTTACATTGGATAAAAAAAAACAACATCTCTATAGAATTTTCTGAAATTTTCCCAATACTTGGGGATGGATTTTACTTGAGCATGGGACTGTACTCCGATCAGTATGGATAACTTATCCCATCAGCAAAAAAAAAAAAAAAAAAAAACACATTTCCAAATGATTGTTCATGATTCCTCATGGCAGTAATGTTTGTAAATTTTAAAACAAATGCTTTGTATACTGATGCCCATAAGCTTGCACAGTGAGAAAATGTACAATTGGTCAACTCTGCACAAGTAATAGTTATCATTTAACAACATGTTTTATATCAGTGCTACTACCGAATCTTGATTCTGCCTTCCATTTGGTAATTCCGTGATCTGTTTGTTAGCATATTACTAAGCTGCATAGTTTGGGGCTAACAAGATTTGCAAAAAAGAATTGGTATGAATAGTTGTTTGTAATGGTTAAAATAAGTAAACATGCAGATTCATAACTCATCCATATCTGTAGCTTGTATCCTGCATGTGGTCAAAACTTGAAACGCATGTATTTATAATTTGTAACAGATTATGCCTGTAGTGATTTGGTGTGTGACAAAGCCATTCTGGTAACTCAAGAAGCCTTCTATTTTGAAATCCTGGTTTGGATGAAATAACAGTATCAACTGTGGTGTAAAAGTTGAGATGCTTAATCTTAACATTCTGTCTTCCACAGTGTATCGGACTAACATTGCCAAAATGATGGGAAATAAATATATACAATGTGCCAAAATGAACGACATATAACAACAGCAAATAACATTTTAATAACATGGTGTTAATGTGCTGATTATTGGTGAAGTTTACTGTCAGCAAATTTGTGTAAAGATGGAACTTTGCTTTCTTTGCTTGGAACTTAAAGACCGACTCAGAGATTTCCAGAGTGTTGCACCTTCCAATTTTCTAACAAATTATGATTTTTGCATATATATGTTTGCACCCTAATTACTGCATGAAATAGCTAAGCTCAAATTGATACCTTGCATATAGAAAATCACAAATTTGTAATCATATTCTGGATCTGTAATTTTAATAATACACAGTATCCCATAGTAGGTACTGTTATACTTAAAATAAGGTTTTACAACATCAAAATGAAACTTAACTCAAACTTTGGAATTGAACAGTTGAAGAGACTATCTTTTTAATTTCTATAACTATTAATACACAAAAGTTGTTTCAAAAATCTCATAGTCGGCCTTTAAGCTCTGGCAATTGTGAGATTTTTAAAAGTCTGTTAATTCAGTTCTGTAAAGGAAATTGAATCCATTGTCAATTTTGATATTGGAATCCATTTGCTATGTAAAGGTTCCACTGATGTTTGTCCTATGTGGCTGTATATATTTGTGTATGCCATTGTAAATTATGTAAAGCCCTAATTGTGCAACACAAAATTAATGTGAAATAATGGTTGAATATGTCTGTTTCACACTATGAAGTATTCATATTTTTTCAGTTCTTAATGTTCAGTTCAGTTGAGTTTAACCCCATTTCAAAAACCTAGAATATACACTTTATATATCAAATTGTGTCCAAAGGTGAACATTTTATATTTGAAGCAGGTTTAAAAAGAAAAGGGGGAAAAGTAAAAAACCTTATTTGCTCCCTAGCTGGGGTCCAAAATAGAAAAGAAATAGTGTTGAATTACATTAGGGTTACCCCAGAGGTTGATGGAAGTCCTGCCCTATCTGCCCTGCGGCGATATTGCACAATAACAATTTCTCACGGTCAAAGTCCCTATTGGGCGCCCACACAAACGGCTCGACATTGACAGCCATAATTTCAATGAATGAGCGCCGACTTAAGATATTGACCTTTGTTCTGAGTCGTGGGATAGATTCCAGTTGTCTTAAGGCTATTTTTTTCCTTTGGGCATTTCTATGGGAGAAAATGACAGAAGAAATCCCTTGGTATCTGCAAAGTTCATTACTTCATGCATGCGCAAAAGCAGCGCAATGAGTTGTGAAGGTAAACTTGACACAACAGCTGCAGAGGGGAGGGGAGCCATGGGCTATTCCCCTAGTTTGGTCTACGTGTACCAGTGTTAGGGAAATTTTCACTTGTCGAGCTGAAGTTGTCAAGATAAAAATGGTAGGGATCGGTCCCCTATACCCCAGCACCATAAACTTATTGGTCTACTGGCCGTCGGTTGGGCCAAGTACCCATTCTTTCATTTGGATTAATTAGTATATTTTACCCTTCAAGCTAGATAGATAGATTCCTGACAATCCTAGCCAATTGTGAAGAGACGTCATGTAAGCATATCAACTAAAACATTTAAAGGGGCACTACCTGATCCTCAGCCTCGACCCCACCACTCACACCATCAAACCCAAGTTGTTGTTATCCTTAGAAAGCTTGTATTTTCGCCCTTCATCTGCAAAATGTTTTGACTGAAATCTTTCCCCATTATAATGCTACAAGCATAAATATGGGTTTAGGGTTACAGAAAAATGTTTACACAGTAATGTATGAGCTGTTGTAATACACACAATTGCTGCGCAGGTTAAAATGATGCATCTGATTCAATTGAATCCATTTGGACAATTTAATCCCAAAAGAAAAATGCATATGGAATTTCATGCGAGCTACAATGACAGATTTGTTTGGATTTTTCTTCAGTTTTGTTTGAAATTCCAATGTTTACTTTTCTATTCTGTCTTTGCAAATTGTGTAGAATATTTCTGATTTTGCACCAAGTATGTCTGAAGTTTGAATTTCTTAGATAATACAAAGGTGTGTGAAGATTTCAAAGTGAATAACCTATGTATTTGGGGCACCATGGACAATAATAAACTCAATCAGGGCAATTTATATTTTATTTCACTTGAGTACAGTAAGTTGGTGAACTGTATTTTTTCTTGCATCAATTTATTGATGTGGCGTATACATATGAAAAGGGGGAATTTCCATAGTATTTTGTGGTGAACAGTAGTAAATATCACTCAACTTTGTTGTGGAGTCATTCAGTAATTATGTACCAAAGTACTTTGAAAACTTTCAGATTGATTTTTTCACTTAATCTGATAATCATTATTATTTTTCATACAAATAAAAACCAACCTTTTTGATACCAATTTAAAAAATGTAATGTTGTACAATCACTGCCAATTATATATTCAAGTTATAGTTTGACATTACACAAAGATGGGTGATAATACCCAAAGTGAAAATGCTAATATATTTCAAGTAGCCAACCTTTAGGTGGAATATTTTCACTAATGTTATTTTATTGTGATTTTCTAGTTACCACTTGTGTGGTTTTGATTTTGTAGGTACATACAAATACAATTTGCTACTTTGTTTCATAATATTCTGTTGTGTATGAAATTAGCACAAACTTTTAGCAAAAATAAGACATTGTAAAATTATCCAAATATATGGTAATTTATGGATAATACTGGATATTTGATGATGTCTGAAAGGTTTTTAAACATAAACAAAATGGAAGGAATTAAATTTTTACAAGAAATTTTACATTTTTTAAATCACAATAGTAAAACAAATGTGAAAAAGCAAGATTCCTGCATAACTTGGGAAACTTGGAAAAGTCTCCTGACTTGGAGAATAAGTTTAAAAATTACCACAGGTAGGAAATTTCATAAGATGTTCTAATTCCCCCCCCCCCATGGGGTGGAAAAAATGCAATTCCTTCCCATTTAAAATTTTATGAGAATCCAGACAGATAATTTTAACTTGTAACAATTTGCCTCTTTTACAATATCTGGATTCCAGTGTGCATGGACTTAAATAATGAGAAGGAAGCTGTTGGGAATTAATGGCAACTTCTATACAGTTTCTTTCCCCTTACTGCAAGGAAAAGGATCTTTTATGAGAGCTATGTAAGGCGTATGAAAGTCGATGTTATGTTTCCCATAACCCGCCCGCGTTATGATTTTCTGCCCGCGTTTGAGATGCTGAAATCCTTAAAAAGTTCATTATTTTATATTTAAAGGTGGGTGGTCCATTTATGTGTATGGTTCTCTATGAGATAGAGCCTGGCACTTGCACATAACACCCCGTCAAGTACCGTGGAAACAAATTGGGTTTGATGGTAGGCGCAATAATGCATGTTGCAAAGCCCTTTCAATCTGTGCTAATAAAATGTGTTAACCACTAAAACGGCGGTTTTGTTTTTTTGTTTATATCTGGGAATGAAATGGATTACGAGGGCTCAAATGAGGACGACAATGAGAAAAAAATACGGCCTTTCATTGATATTCAATAGAACGAGTACTACTCCGGGTAAATAAGGGGGGTCCCAAAGACGATCGGAAACGCCCCTTTAAAGAAAAATATTCAAGGTTTTTTTTTTTTTTTTGTGATCAACATCGTGTGGAATGTTGCCGGAGTAGATTTTAAATCAAAGAACAGTTGCAAAATCATTGTTTTAAATTGTAGAGTGGTGGTTTGACACAATATTATAGCTATTAGAGCATGCTGAAGGGTGGTGAAATGGCTGTTTCTTCAAAATTACAAATAATGAAAAATTAAATAGTTGCCTCATTATGATTTGCAAAAAATGTTACAGGAAACATAACATTGACTTTCATTGGCCTAAAGGAATATCCAGAGATCCATGGTTATCAATAACCTCTTCTGTTTTGTCCCTGGTTCTAACCAAATAAACCTATATGAAATATTCCAAATGCTTCTGACACTGATGAGCAATTTGTGTGTGTTTCAGTTTCCTATAGGAAATTTACATGTCCATATTCAGACATTGAATGCAAAAATTGCTCTAGTTTCATAACAAAAAGATTCTTGCCAATTCCTTTGGGGAGTTTATTACTTTGGGAGTTAAGCTATATGTACATGCAAAAATCTGACTGTTAAAAAACTGAGGTGCCCTTCCATGGATCTCTGAATAATGCGCCTTTGAACTTTCCTTGAAGTTCATGAACGTTCAAGAAATTGCTGTCCTAAATTTTGCAAAGTGCACTTAATTCCTTCCAAATCTGTAGTGACACTTTTTTAAAAGATTAAAGCAATCATAGCCTAATTGTACTTATGTAACACATACATATCAGAGGGTTAGAATTGTTTGCCACTTTATGATGCTGCATCTGATCAGGTTTTTGTTTTAAGCAAGTTTTGATTTTGTAAACATTGACCCTTGTGTGCAATACCATGCATACAAGGTATACATTTTAAATATGTAAACTCTCAGCTCATCAAAAGATTTTGATTTTTTTATGTTTGCTGCAATTATAAGGTTGAACATGGAAGTTATCTCAGTGTTATCAATATGGATTGTGAATATTATTTTTTTAATGTAACTAGTAATCCTGAAATAAGTTTTGAGTGACAAGAGGAAATATATGTAATGTCACTTTTTAACATGGTTGTCTTATATGTGGTATATATGTGTACAATGTTAATTTGCTTTTGGGGTGTTTCATGGTGTTGCTCTGGAAGCAAATAAGGTGAATAAATTGTTTTTGGTTAAAAAAATGCAAACATGTAATTGCTGTCAATTATTTAGGGGAGGGGGTGGACACTGACCGAGCATTACTTCATCTTGAATGTGAGGTAATATGCTAATACTGTAAATTTTTAATAACTATTTACATAAAGCCCACATGGTCTGGTAGGTGCAACAAATTACAGTAATATTGTTTGGTTAAATTTGAAGGTCATGGTTTTAATTATTTGAATATTATGACTATTTTCATATTTTTCTCTAATCAAAATGTCAACACCAAATCAATGTTTAAATGGATTGAGTAAATTCAGTATGCTGTGTCTGTTGTCACTGTGAGGGCAGATGAGCTCCAAGACTGGTTGACTGTCAGAGGCAACATTCAGTTTAATTCTGGTTTGGGCTATGGCCTGGTACATCAATATCATATCAATCAAATTTCAATGCTGACTGAGGAAGCACAGGCCTGAAAAGCATCTTGTTAATTCGTATGCAGAGCTTATGTCAGGGCAATGTGATGACGTAGTGTTGTGGGCCGATTAAAGGGGCATTATTTGAAATCTATCAATTCCTTTTTGTGCCACAAATCAATTGCTATAATCAACAGACATGCTCAGAAAAAAAACACTGACCCAAGCCCAATATGGAGGGTTCACAGTTTTTGGGTCAAAGGTCGTGTGGGCCAATTAAAGGGGCATTCTTTGAAAATCTCTAAATTCTTTGTGCCACAAATCAATTGCTATAATCATTAGACTTGAGAGCCGCTGACCCAAAGCCCATATGGGGTGTTCACAGATTTGGGTAAAAGGTCAAGTGGGCCGATTTTTATCCTGACCAGAAATGATTAGCTTGCGAGTTTTCCCGTCGTCAACGAGACAAGGGATGCTGAAACGCCTAGCAGTAGGGGACAGCATCATGAAATTAACAAGATCAAACATGTTTAATTGGCGACGCCACTTGTTCAGTCCCCGATCAGTTGCCGACCTTGAAATGATAAGTCGTTAATAAGAAGTCGTGATATGTCGCAGTCAAGACTGCTCATCGATTGGTCGCCGAGTTGTTGATGCCAAGAAAGGTCCAGTCACCTAGAAGACACAACCCGCGACACGACCCAACCTCTTCCCAACTACTCAAGTCCACATTCTTTTCAAAAATCGGCTGCAGTTTTGTTCAAACTTTACAAGACAAGAGATGCTCAATCGCCTAGCAGTAGGGGACAGCATCATGAAATTAACAAGATCAAACATGTTTAATTGGCCACGCCACTTGTTCAGTCCCCGATCAGTTGCCGACCTTGAAATGACGGCAGAAGTCGTGATATGTCGCAGTCAAGACTGCTCATCGATTGGTCGCCGAGTTGTTGATGCCAAGAAAGGTCCAGTCACCTAGAAGACACAACCCGCGACACGACCCAACCTCTTCCCAACTACTCAAGTCCACATTCTTTTCAAAAATCGGCTGCAGTTTTGTTCAAACTTTACAAGACAAGAGATGCTCAATCGCCTAGCAGTAGGGGACAGCATCATGAAATTAACAAGATCAAACATGTTTAATTGGCCACGCCACTTGTTCAGTCCCCGATCAGTTGCCGACCTTGAAATGACGGCAGAAGTCGTGATATGTCGCAGTCAAGACTGCTCATCGATTGGTCGCCGAGTTGTTGATGCCAAGAAAGGTCCAGTCACCTAGAAGACACAACCCGCGACACGACCCAACCTCTTCCCAACTACTCAAGTCCACATTCTTTTCAAAAATCGGCTGCAGTTTTGTTCAAACTTTACAAGACAAGAGATGCTCAATCGCCTAGCAGTAGGGGACAGCATCATGAAATTAACAAGATCAAACATGTTTAATTGGCCACGCCACTTGTTCAGTCCCCGATCAGTTGCCGACCTTGAAATGACGGCAGAAGTCGTGATATGTCGCAGTCAAGACTGCTCATCGATTGGTCGCCGAGTTGTTGATGCCAAGAAAGGTCCAGTCACCTAGAAGACACAACCCGCGACACGACCCAACCTCTTCCCAACTACTCAAGTCCACATTCTTTTCAAAAATCGGCTGCAGTTTTGTTCAAACTTTACAAGACAAGAGATGCTCAATCGCCTAGCAGTAGGGGACAGCATCATGAAATTAACAAGATCAAACATGTTTAATTGGCCACGCCACTTGTTCAGTCCCCGATCAGTTGCCGACCTTGAAATGACGGCAGAAGTCGTGATATGTCGCAGTCAAGACTGCTCATCGATTGGTCGCCGAGTTGTTGATGCCAAGAAAGGTCCAGTCACCTAGAAGACACAACCCGCGACACGACCCAACCTCTTCCCAACTACTCAAGTCCACATTCTTTTCAAAAATCGGCTGCAGTTTTGTTCAAACTTTACAAGACAAGAGATGCTCAATCGCCTAGCAGTAGGGGACAGCATCATGAAATTAACAAGATCAAACATGTTTAATTGGCCACGCCACTTGTTCAGTCCCCGATCAGTTGCCGACCTTGAAATGACGGCAGAAGTCGTGATATGTCGCAGTCAAGACTGCTCATCGATTGGTCGCCGAGTTGTTGATGCCAAGAAAGGTCCAGTCACCTAGAAGACACAACCCGCGACACGACCCAACCTCTTCCCAACTACTCAAGTCCACATTCTTTTCAAAAATCGGCTGCAGTTTTGTTCAAACTTTACAAGACAAGAGATGCTCAATCGCCTAGCAGTAGGGGACAGCATCATGAAATTAACAAGATCAAACATGTTTAATTGGCCACGCCACTTGTTCAGTCCCCGATCAGTTGCCGACCTTGAAATGACGGCAGAAGTCGTGATATGTCGCAGTCAAGACTTCAAAAGATTCATTAAAAAAACTAAACGACCACAGTGAAAAATGTGACTCCACCACCCTTTTTGGGTGTCGAGTTCAAAACGCATGGCCATATGTATTTGTCTTGGCATACTAAGCATTTTATGCCTACTATACATTATCACTCATCCCAGCTTCCTGCTCTCATAGGTGTAACAATTAACATTTTTACCACATTTCTATTTTTTAAGGTTTCAAGATATTTATAATTTTGTTAAAACTGATCAAGGGAAAAAAATGCAAATTTTGCCACAAAGCAGCAAAAATAAATGGTATAAAATGCAATTAAAAATATTTTTGCAGAGCGCATAGCTGTTTTGACTTAGTGCTTAGGGTTTTCAGCTAATGAAGCTGAGACAAGCTTTTCAAGTTACGTGGTAGCCACGTAACTTATTGGTGACTGGCTACAAAAGTTATCTCATGGTTTCCCCATCAGACCATTGACCTGGCCACAAGGGGTCAAATATTTAATTGACAAAAATATCTTCTTATTTGTTCTGACCAAACAAATCACAGCATTTTTTAGCATAGGGAATTAACTTCTTGACTTGAGTTGACTTGAGTTGAGATTTGTATACCTTTAAAAACATTGGATTCTAAAGGTTCTTAATCAGGGATAGATTGGGATATGCTACTCGATCAAAAAATTGGAGGCATACTACATGAAATCTGTGCCTTGTAGATCACCTTCCAGAAATCTCAAAATCATATATGGGCATTTGTACACAGTTTCACCCACCTGTCTTAATGCAATCAGTCCAAACAAATCATAGGGTATATCGTTAGCTAAGAATTAAAAGGTTCCAATTGACAATTTGGTTACCTTGAGATATGGACGTTTTAAGTTCACAAAGAAAATATAAAACTACAGAAATACCGGAAGTGAGACTTTTAAACAAATTTACACTCTGAAAACCTAAAACAAATTGTATATTGCTTAAGAGCATAGCAAATATAAATTTCAAAAATAATATTATCTCACAAAAAAATGTCAGTTAGTAAATTGTAATTCTCAGCTCACAATAAGACACTGCAAGGTTTTAATTCCCCATGCTAAAAACACTATTTGTTTGGAGAGATTGCTTGTGGCACTTCTCTAGCAAATGGCATTCTGATGTGCACATGAAGGTCCAATCTGATGCAATTTGATTTAGTGACTCTAATATAAATAGCTCTGCTAAATGTTTACTAAACCATCACTGAAGAGCATTGTGGCTGACAATTTAGTGCAGCTTTTTTAAACTTGGAATATTATGAAATTTTGTAAGACACTTTATAATCTGCTAACATTCCGACATTCCATCGCAAACCTGCTTTACTTGTTGCTAACTTTGATAATAATAATAATATTTATTTGAATTACTCGCAAAACATGGTGCGTTGCACGTGCAAAATACAAAATACAAATATTATAAGCAAGTAATCCTGGGAAAATGAATGGGCTGAAAAATACCCAAGCACTTAAGTGCACACTTTTCCAATTAAGAACAACATTGATGGCAGGACATAATGCAAAAAATACATGAAAAATAGCAGTAGCGGTATTTACAAAAAAAAAAATGCTAGAATTTAAATAAAATAGCAATACATTAATACAATTACTAGAGTTAATCACATACAAAAATACTACATCTTGTGGTTGCAAGCAGAACCTCAATTTGTGAAGTCAAAGTAAAATTCTTTACAACCAGTCCTGAAAGTTCCCACATTTTGAGCCAAATGCAATGTTGACGGAATCTCGTTCCACAGTCGAGGTAGTGAGACAAACATAGAATTATAGAAAGAGTTACTCCTAGCAATTCTGTGTAAAAGCCTTGAATTATCCAAAGAACTACGATGAATGAAAGAGATGAAAGAACTGGGCCCTATATCATTAAGAATTTTGTAACCAAAAACCAACCTCTGAATCCTAAAAACATACTCAAGTCTCACTAAGTTGATACTCCCATCAACCTAGTAACTTAGCACAATAATTTCTTCTAAAGAGACACTGGCACATTTGAAAAATAGTGCACCCTCAAGATTTTTCAAACCGATATTTTTGCATGGTTGTAAAGCTTTTATATATTAAAACCCCTCACCTGAAATGATTAAGATCAACTCACCGTCCTTATGGGTAAACAACAGATTTTATAACTAATGTCGCCGGCGACATTAATTCAGCAGACGACGAAAATGGCGTTTAACACAAGAAAACGCACGCCATATGCATGTTTCCCAGGCAATGCACCCTGTTTGACCGGTCTATAACCTTTGTGGTTTTAATATCAGTGAGTACGAGTCTATGATATTCATGTAAATTGTTATATTACCCTCAAAATTTTGATTAAAATATTATTTTCTCAATTTTATTTGACAAAGATTTCTCACAGGAAAAGTACTTTGTTTACTATAAAAGAGAGAAAGGGGAATATCCCTAGTGTTGTTTGTACAAGGTGCACCTGTTAGATTGCACAATAGGGGAAGTGGGGAATTCCCCAAGATGTAAACTTAGTAACTGAGTCAACTTGTTTATGCTTTAAGATCAAAACATTGCATGATCTGGGGGATTCCCCCATAAAGTTATATATGGGAAGTGATGTAGTTCAGATGATATAATTTATGTGAATTCCAATTGGTCAGCTAGTGCAAGGTTATGTTTATGCATGATGCTGTGGTAATGTCTATTTTAAGACTTGGGAACTTTGTGAAGTCAATATCACAGTATAATGGAGATTTGAGTAAGGACTCTCTGCCAGCATATAGCTAGATTTACTCTGCATTGAGGAGCAGACCTGTAAAGTACCTAGTGCCAGGATTTATAATTCCATGTGAGCAGAGTCGCTGTAATTATTCTACTGTCGTCTTTGAAGCCAAAAGTGCTGGGAATCAAAATAGGATTCCAAATTGTGGACAGATAGAAATCGTGGTGTGGTGATTATCTTGGACTGATATACTGTGGAATATTAGTGTCGTCGAGGGACTTTTTTTAACCTTGTCGTCTTGAACTGCTGGACAAAATTACCTTCAGGACTGAGAAGATTCCCATGGAATATATTACTTGAAGATTTTCAAGCGTGACTTTGCATTCTGTCATTTTGGAGTCTTCGCTGTGAGGACATATCAACGTTGAACTGCAACGCTACTTTTAGTTGGAGACATAAATGAACTCTGAGTAAGATTAGAATTGATAAGTGTAATTTTGAATTGTATAGATAATTGTGCTTTGGACATACCAAATTCTTGATCCAATCTGATTAAAATCATTAAATCTGTTTTGCTATATAAAATTCAGATCACTTGTGCGCAAGGCTCGTTTATTTGTGTTTGAAAGGTATTTCTGACCTTAGACGTCCACGAGACGTCATAACAGAATGTACACATTTGTTGATTAAAGTTATAGAAAACTTAAAAGTTAGCTACAAATTACTTGGATGTCTTTAACCTCTTATTAACCTCCCTATCTGTTTTTGAGTATGTTATTTTTATGTGTAAAATGTGTCTCTGTTCTTCCAATGGCCTAGACTATCATTTGAGAGCAAATTGAAGAAATTTCATATTTTGTGAAAATGTGCCAGTGCCGCTTTAAATAATAGCACATTTTTGAAGAGCGCCCCCAATATTCAAAATGGGAGATTTTTGCATAGTTGTGTTGGTAATTGTCTAGTAAACTATACCTGTGAATGACAATGCTCAAAAATGCGGATTTGTCATAAAAGAAGCGGTTTTGTAATAAGAATCGGGTACCCGATTGTAATTTAACAGGGGGAGCTGGAAAAGCAAAATTTCTGTCCGTCCATGATGAAATAGTGCAACCTCGCGAAACAACGGAACAACTAAGGGATGAGCGTAAACACGTACACGGTGTAATTTCCCAGATATTTCATAGGACGTTTCCAGCAACTGTTTAATTATTATCAGAGATCTCCAATATTAATTATTCTAATTGCAAAATCCCTTCTTTTGTGGCACATAAAGAATCTCGAGCTCTACCATTCACAGGTATAGTTTACTAGCCAATAACCAATGCAACTGTGCAAAAATATCAATTTTTTTTTTAAAATTGGGGTCACTCTTAAAAAAATGTACTATTATAGCTTTAATATTAAATGCAGTCATTTGTAGAACAAACTTATCATTTTCTGTGAGGTAGAGCAGACAATTACATGTCATAGCAGTCTATAGAAGTTCCATGGCACAGAGCTGAAAAATTTTGTGAATGAAATTCAAGGGCCATGGTCCGATCACGAATAGCATCATCCCCAGAACCCCAGATTTTACAGGAGGTGGTCAAAAATTTTGTATCTGACAAAACTGCTTCTATTTTTCTCATTTACGTTGTGAAATCCTAGGGCTAAAGGATGTCTGGTTTGGAAGTTATGATGCCTGAGGAAATATGTGCCCCAATTTGGTAGACCAATATTAATTTTACAGAGTACTCTATGGCAGGGGCAGAGCCAGGGTAAATCAATGGAGGGGCAAAAATCATTGGAGGGGTGAAACATTACACAATTGCCTCATATAGGTAAAAAAACCAAATTTTTACACAATTTATTGCTTAAACCCCCTGTTTTTCCTGAATTTTGAAACGCTAGGAGAGGCAGCTTCCCCCCTTGCCACCCCCCTGGTGCTACCCCTGCTCTACGGGGCTTAAATCATGTTTTTGGCTCCCACATCAAAACAGAAGTTGAAATATCAACTTGAAACCTTACAAATACTAATAATACTTTAAAGACACTATCAGTGATTTGCTAAATCAGCAAATTGAAAAAATCATCAAAAATCAGATTTTTGCATGTATGTAACAAGTATAGGTAGCCTAACATACCCTGCAAATGATCAGACCAGAAGCAACCTAATAAGGACAGAATCGGAGATTTTAGTCATTACTGTCCGTTCGGACACTTACTACAACGCGTAATTGAATGGAGAATCGTATCTTGGAACACTGCCGTTTTATTCCTTTTCTGTCAATTCTACAGCTGGAAAAGGTAACTTATAAGAATTCTACAGGCTTATCCTTCACTTTGAAGCTATTCCTGCAAATTTCAAATATTTTTCAAATCACTGATAGTGTCTTTAATGGTTATTCATCAGGCCAATTTTTAAAATAATGTCTCAAGTTTGGTGCCTGCCAAAAGATATATAATAAATTGGACATTTTGTACGATTTTAAGTAGTAAAATAAAAAAAAAAGCTTTAGGACAATAAGTGTGCACAGGAGCTTTGCAACAAACTTTTATTTGGCCTCGTAGCAATGCCTGAAATACTGTGACCCTGTTGAGTGTTTGTGGCTGCTACTGTTGCACTTCTTTCTTTTGCTTTGCTTCTAAAATAATGAAATCCAATCTATCAGCCAGATCATTCCTACCCACGGTCCGATGTTGTAGAGCCTGTATCAGTCGACTTTTGATCTGCTCATCATTCAACCTGTCATTTTTTTTTTTTTTTTTTTTCTAAATTTGTGGTGGTTGACAGAGTTGTCCAGAAAAAGGGTTCACACACGGTCAGGGAATTCCCAAAGGATACCACTTTTTGGCAGTTCGTTTTCAAGGTTTCTCTGACTCTGTTTCTGTCATGTAGGAGGGGTGAAACATTGCACAATTGCCTCATATAGGTAAAAAAGCCAAATTTTTACACAATTTATTGCTTAAACCCCCTGTTTTTCCTGAATTTTGAAACTCTAGGAGAGGCAGCTGCCCCCCTTGCCACCCCCCTGGTGCCACCCCTGCTCTATGGGGCTTAAATCATGTTTTTGGCTCCCACATCAAAACAGAAGTTGAAATATCAACTTGAAACCTTACAAATACTAATAATACTTTAATGGTTATTCATCAGGCCAATTTTTAAAATAATGTCTCAAGTTTGGTGCCTGCCAAATGATATATAATAAATTGGACATTTTGTACGATTTTAAGTAGTAAAATAAAAAAAAAAGCTTTAGGATAATAAGTGTGCACAGGAGCTTTGCAACAAACATTTATTTGGCCTCGTAGCAATGCCTGAAATACTGTGACCCTGTTGAGTGTTTGTGGCTGCTACTGTGGCACTTCTTTCTTTTGCTTTGCTTCTAAAATAATGAAATCCAATCTATCAGCGAGATCATTCCTACCCACGGTCCTATGTTGTAGAGCCTGTATCAGTCGACTTTTGATCTGCTCATCATTCAACCTGTCACACTGTCTTGTGAACCAGTGTTCACAAAGCATTTGGAAACATTGTTGGGAGGTGTTCATGGGGGTATCTGTTTGCAATTTGGTGATTGACTGGTATGGCACGTTGAGATGGGTTGCCAATGAATGCCATTCTTGGCCAAGTTCGAAGGAGAGGCTGCGGAAAATATCCTCTGCAAGGTCACCTGTACCAGTAAGTGTAAAAGACATAATATTACAGATAATATTTAAAAGTAATTCATCAAATCAGTTTTCTACAACAACCATCTAGGAAAGATGATGCAAAGTATATGAAATGTAAGGACTTCATTGAGATGAGCCCGAGCCCTTGCTAACTGGGATAACAAGTTAAAGGCTCTATCAGTGATTTGCAAAATCAGAAAATCAAAAACAAAATTATCACAAATCAGATTTTTGCATGTCTGTAACGAGAATGGGTACATACTAACACACTTGGCAAGTGTTAAGACTGAAATAATCAAGCTAAGCCGGTGTGTCACTGATCTGCAAGCATGGATGTTCAACAACAAGCTCAAGCTTAACCAAGATAAAACTGAGTTTTTTTGTTGCCTGCTCTTCCAATCATTACAACTCCCTTCAACATTTTTCACTTCATCTTGGTCAAGATATAATTCCGGCTTCCCCCTCTAACCGCAACCTGGGCCGTGTGATCTTTGACCACTCAATGTCTATGGATGATCACATCACTAATCTCTCACGCTCGGTCAATTTTCAGCTCAGTAATTTAAACTGTATCCGGAAATATCTTGATCAAGATACGTGTCATAATGTTGTTCGCACTCTTGTATTATCAAAGCTCGACTACTGTAACTGCCTTAAGAATGGTATGGACAAAAAGAACATCACCCGGCTTCAAACCTTACAGAACAAATCTGCTCGGCTTATATTTAGACAGCCCAAGCGCACTCATGCCTCACCTCTCCTACAGTCTCTTCATTGGTTGCCTATTGCCCAAAGGATCCACTTTAAATCCCTTCTTTTAACCCATAAAGCTTTTCATTCATCCGTCCCGGCCTATATATCATCTTATTTTCATGTTCGCCTGACTCCTTATTCTCTTCGCTCCAGCACTGCTGTCAGTTTTGATGTTCCTCGTTCCAGGAAGATGGCAGGCGATCAGGCTTTTTCCCCGCCTGAGGAATGCCTTACCCTTTGAGCTCATCAGTAACCAAAACAACGTAACCACTTTCAGACGCCAACTGAAATCTCACCTCTTTCATAATTTATAGTTTTTTCTTTCTTTCTCTTCTTTATAGCGCCTTGCCTACATTGTAAAAAGGCGCTCTATAAATCTCATTGATTATGATTAAATCAACCTAATAAGGACAAAATCAGATAATTTTAGTCATTACTGTCCGTACGGACACTTACTACAACACGTAACTGAATGGCAATTTATAACGTGCAACACTGCTGTTGTCCTCCTTTTCTGACAATGTTTCGGTTGCAAAATGAGAATTCTAGAGACTTATCCTTCACTTTTAAGCTATTCCTGCAAATTTCAATTATTTTTGACTCTTTTGGTTGAATCACTGATAGTGTCTTAAAATGTAAATATAAAAATAAGTAAAATAGATTGTTTGAAGTGTAACTTATAACCCCTTACCCTTTCAGCATGATCAGAACTCTTTCATTTACAGCTTACACACAATAGTGGCCTTCTCCATTGTGCTCATTACCCTAAGGCCACTTGAACCGCGAATCCCACCGACGAATGAGAAAAATGCACTAATTCCTGGATGTAGCATTTGCATCATCAAACCAAGACACAATGGCACAATATTGCTGGCCAGCGACAGTTCATCGTAGCGTGCTATCCCGTGTCATGGGGCTGGGGCCCCAGGGCCCTGGTTCGAAACAACACAAATTCCAACTTTTTCTCTTCCCCTCTTCCCTTTTTCCTTCGCTCCTTCCCGGGATATGTGGCATTAGGGTTAAGAACACTTTAACATTCAATGCTAATTTGTTTCTCGACCAGGTCGTTCTCAAACCACTAGTCTCGTCTTGTCTTGTTAAAGGAATAACCAAAAAGAATTACAAAGGTGCATCACAAAATAATATCATACCCTTACTAATTATGTATCATTTAATTGAGCAAGAAAAACATACTTTTACCACCCTGACTGATTACATGAAGCTAATTATTACAATCATAAATGTACATATCACACCAAATAAACAGCACCAGTCTGATCATGGGCTATGGACCTGCCCAGTTGTATGGGTGAGGCATTTAGTTAAGTAATAAATGAGAAATTGGCCCAATGATGTGCAAATGAGCTAATATAATAACTTATTAATGGCAAAAACTCTACAACACCAATACTTTTAATGGACCAGGACTATCACTCCAAAATTGAACATTTAAGACCTTACATTAATGAGGTTTTTATGTGGGTTAATAATATGGGCAATGGATTAATTTTACATCATTTAGTTATGGAAATGAGCTAATTATAAACTTCTTTCTATGCATGGATGTGGCCTTGCAGTATAAGTTACAGTGGAATTACTGAGAATTGGCCAACATTATGTAAAATGAGCCTAATTAATACTTAAAATGCCACGATTGCACACAAACTAGCACCAGTACTCATCATGGTTTATCACTCCATACAAGTTTGGAACACATTTGGACCTCATGCCAGTACATTACATTAGCAGATTAATGATCTAGCGGATGCACAATAACCCGTCCCAAACACCCGCCTGACAGGACAACTTGTGAGCTAAGACTTACAAGGTTCTAACGTGACATTGTGGGTTTTTCTGAGATAATATTCATGTTTAGCTTTAAAATGATATATAATTTGTTTAGGTTTTCTAAGATTTCTTTTGCTTTATATTGTGTTTATGTGAACTTCAAATATCCATATCTCAAAATGACCAAAATGTCAGTTAGAACCTTGTAATTCTCAGCTCTTGAACTGTCAAACAAAAGCACACAAAACATTGTTGGGACTAAACATTTATAAAGTAATTGACGAAACTAGAATTTCGCAGTTCTCGGCTTTCGCACTCGCTATATTCAAAGAATATAAGCTATGGGCTGCCCAGCCTATATTACAACTTGACCTCACATGACCTTTGACCTTGGCACATGACCTTTGCCCTCATCAGCAAATGGGGATCCCATATTGCAACTTCATTTTTTTCAATGTAGGGCAATTTTACATTTTGAGCATATTTTTCATCTTGACCTCATATGACCTTTGACCTTGGCACATGACCTTTGCCCTCAACATATGAGTGATCCCATGGTGCACCTATGACACAAGTTTGGTTCCAATTGAACTTGAAGGTCAATTTTAAAACAAGCGGTTCTCGAACCACAAGTGTCGCCTGCTTTCGCGGTCCACCTTTCCCTCACTCCTCTTTTATAACTTGACCTCAGAGGATCTTTGACCTTTGCAATTGACCCTGGACCTTATTATCATATGAATGTCCCTAGCTATTGCATGTAAGGCCTAAGTTTGGTTGCAATTGGACTTCATCCTTTCAAACAATGCCAATTGATGTTTTCAGCCCATTAACTTGACCTCAGATGACCTTTGACCTTGGTATGTGACCCTTGACCACATTATCCTATAAAGGTCCCCAAGGAGTATACATGTCCCAAGTTCTGTAGCAATTGGACTTTTTCTTCTGGAATGAGGCCAATTTGATGTTTTTAGCCCATTTTATAACTTTATCTCATGACCTTTGACCTTGGTATGTGACCTTTGACCTCATCATCTTATGAAGGTTCCCAAGGGGCATTTATAATCCAAGTTCTGTAGCTATTGGACTTTTACTTCTCAAATGAAGCCAATTTGATGTTCTCAGCCTATTTTACCACTTGACCTCATATGACCTTTGACCTTGGTATGTGACCCCTGACCTCATTATATGAAGGTTAGAAAGGGACACCTATGATCCAAGTTTTGTAGCTATTGGACTTTTACTTTTCGAATTATGTCAATTTGATGTTTTCAGCCCATTTTATAACTTGACCTCACATGACCTTTGACCTTGGTATGTGACCCTTGTCCTCATCACCATATGGAGGTTCCAAGGGGCATCTATGACCCCATTTCTGTAGCAATTGGACTTTTACTTCTCAAATAAGAAACTTTATTCGAAACTTTAACCTTTGAAAACACAGCCACACAGACCATACGGCCACATGGTCAGACAGAATTAAGGACTGGTAAGTGTAGTCTCCTGCAATTCTTGCAGGCGACACAACTTAACAATTTAGTGACACACGCATCCACACACACACACATACACATGCACAATGGATTGCTAAGTGGTCCTGCCAGCTATAACTGGCGGCCCACAAAAATTGATGGAACTAGTTTTGCTAGGGAAGGAGAGATTGAAAATGTTCACTATGTTAACCAATTTGCTTAAAGGGGCATTTTGTGATCCACAGCCTCGTCTCTCCAACTTACCTAAAAGAAATTAAGATTTGTATATGATCTGAACTGTTGGCCTAAGTATTGTATGTGTGTCAAACCTTACTCTGACAAAAATGTGTGATTCTGTATTTGCTATGGACAGAAATTACAACACAGTGGCCTATGGGCACCGCACACAAACATTTGCTCACTACATCAAAACGTACCATCAGAATCGACTGATATAAATTTTGGAAAATGACCTTTTTTCTGAACATATCTTATGAACTATAAACAGAAATGAAGGTGCTAGAATCACGAAATGCACTTTTTGCTTTAATTTTGTTGGGTTTTTTCTTCTTAGAAAGTTGGAGGAAAGGGTCCCCCCAAAGGCATATACAGACCATGCATAGTCCCCACTTTCGTTAACCGCAAGGGTCAAACAGCCCATGACCTTCCCCTTTTGAAATGCAAGACATTTTACAGTTACCCTTTCCCCTTCAAATAGAATATTTGTATTTGTATTACTCTTGTCTGAGTGTAGTATTTAGAAGCAGTTTCAATGTTCTTTAGTAACATGTTGTGGTAAAAATGTAAGGTGTGAACTACTGTTTTTCAAGATTTTTCCCTACCTCCGTTCATTACACCCTGGAATACCTTGTTTTAGCATTTTAACAAAGCAGTTATGTGTCTAAAACTTCATCAATTATTCTTCAGTTTTGGTTTACTAACAAACCATGTATGTTGTTGAATTAACTTATTTATAACTAGCGGGAGGCCCGCTTCGCGCGTGGGCTCCCGCTAGCTGAGTAAACGGGAGCGATCACTGAAACAGGAGCGGTCACTGACACAGAAACGATCACTAAGAGGTGACACACATTGGTGCTAGACACCGCGCAAGCCTATACCATGCTGATCTCTTAACGACAATTTTGGCATATTTGTCGCATGTTCTAGGTCTATACCGGCCCCCTCTAGTTACATCACATTTCCTCTAGTCGTAACGCTTTTGATAGCTCGAAGTTCTCGAAGTTCCCTCATATCCCTTAACTCCATATATAGGTCCATATTAGGTACGAGATTTCTAAACTAGAAAAAACGTCATATTTCAGCACCCTAGTATAATATTTAATTGTATAGAAATATTTTCTTCTCCAAAACTACCCGCCGGTTCTATAACCGCGTAGAGCTTCCGGCATACCACAACCAACGTGTTAATTGACATCATTTTTTCCTCTCCCCTAGATTTTTTACACAATTAAATCTATATAACTCGTGTCTTGTCGCAGCTTTCCGTATTCCTGTATTAATTCTCTTTCCGCATACACTCCGAGCCAAACTCCCGTTATAGTTCGCCTATCAATCCTGTAGTGATTATGAATTACTCCATCGCCGATGTGCAATGTTTTTTTGGCTGTGTTGTGAGTAGCGGGTTTTGGGTTAGAGCGCATAGGTGCGCCTGGCTACGAGGCAGAGTAGGCTCGGTCCATGCGCCCTATGTGTCAAGGTTATTAGGTTGGTATGTCATCATTTTTTGGTAGAAAAAAGCAAAGTTGAGAGAGGTGAGTTATATTCACAACGATAATCTGTATTTATTTTATTTTATCACTTTTTAGAATTTGCTGTTGCTGTTGAGTTGGCATGTCCTACCCCCTGCTACTATCGTAGACTGCAATTAATCTCGACAAAAGCTTTTATATAAAGTCACGCCGTAAGGCCGATATATCACAAATCACAATGTGTGTTGCGGTGTAGGATATAAAAATCATTATAGGCGGATATTCCAGAACGCTCCGGGTCGAATACGTATACAATTCGGGAATGTTAAATTAAGGTCCACAACTCATTACTATAGGCCAAAATGGCAATGAGCGTTGTTCCAAAAACACACCATTAATGTCAAAACAGTTGTCAAATTTACCCTTATTCCTTGCAAACGACGGCGATGGCAAAATGCGATCCGTTTTCCACCGCAACCCTAATGCTCAAGGTTTTCTTTTCCCGTTTTTCTAATACCTGGCCCTGTATTCTCAGCTACCATATTATTTCCCATATATGCCGTAAAATTGCAGTAGCATGTATACATTATACCGTCCGTATTCATATTCTCTACCTATATAAAGTGTCAGGATTGCACTGGCATCACTTCCGTATTCTTAGGCATAATACACCCCCCCTATGTCCTCACATCGAAAAGTCACTGCAGTATTTTTGTTTCTCAAACTTCGCTGTCCCCTAATGACGTCCCCTCAATCCCGGGCCATGCAGTGACAACAACTTGCCGCTTGTACTCTGTCACTGCACGCAGTGCTGAGGCTGGCCGCGTTGCATCATAGTTACGCACAGCCATAGGGCTAAATGGTATTTTAACCCATAATGCATGTCACGACGCGCTCAGCTAGCAACCGACGCCTTTTTTCCATGTTATTCTCATTGTACTAATATTTTGAAAAAATGAATGTCTCCAATGCCCGCGCCATGCCGTGACACAACTTGGGCCCCTGTACACTGTCACTGCACGCAGTCTGCGGCGGGCATTGCTACATAGTCTAGCGCACAAGCCAGCAAGGCGACATGGTATTTTAAACCCATCATTGGCATCATGCGATGCGCATCAGCTAGCAACCGACCCGTTTTTCCTGTTAATTCCATAGTAATCTTAAATGTTTTTGAAAAAATGAATGTCTACCTAAACGCCCTCAATTGCAATTGTATACCCAACCAATGTACAAAAAATTAGAACTCGAGATAGAGCCATCTCTGAGAACACGCGGGACCAAGGTTAGATCTTTCTTTATAGATAGATTCTACTTTGGATTTAACTATTCTCAGCTTCCAATTATTTTCATAAATTCTACCTACCTTGGAAGATCTTCCTCTGTAATGGTGGTGTAATACCTCTTGAAAGCAAATTACCAGCAGGTGCAGTACCCCTTCGACCCAATGGAGGGTGTGACTTAGTAACTTGCTCATTCTGTTATATGACAGCAAAAAAAAAAAGAAGAAATGTTTACTTGAAACCAGAAGACTAATATGGTCTAGTAGCACTGAAATCAATGTTTATGCCAAAGGAGAGTGGTGTAAGACACTTTTTGTTCCAGAAAAAGTAACAATTTTTTTTAGGTTAACAAGGCGGTTCTGGAACCACAAGTCTTGCCTGCTTTTGTGCATAATTGTAAGGCACCAGTGGACAAAAGTGCAATGGTATGAGTACACTTCATGGAACACAAACAAACTTGCTATAGTTTGATAACCACCAAATAGATAGGCCTCCATTGCTAAATAATATGGAAAATGCGCAAGCCCATGCAAGAGACGCGGTGAGTATATTTTGCGTGTCGCCACGCGTGATTCTGTGCAAACGCTGGAGTACATTTGGTTTACTTTTATGCACAGAAAGATAAAAACCAAATAATTGGTGGTAATCAAAGTATAGATAGAACATCATACAACAAATAGACAGCTGTGGCTGTGAGCCTACTACAGACCATTTGTCTTCTTACAATGGCCATTCCCTCTTTGCACTAGCAGTTTTGCTATTTGCAGAGAGGACATCAAACTGGCAGCAATATGAATAGGAGAAATTACATAACAGTTCATTCAGGTTCAGTTCTAAACAAAACCAATGACATAGTAAGAGCTGAATGCATTTGTTATGTATTCCAATGTCAGTGCAAGGCTACCTGTAAATGGTGAATCCTGAAGAGTACAGTATAGAAAGGGCTTAACACTTTTGTGTCTCCAACTACTAATGTAATCATTGACCAAAAGTGTGTTTACTCCCGGTGTTTACTATAGACCTATCAATCAAACTGTACTTCACATTCACACTGTGGTCAGAACTAAATGAATATCATGGGGCGTGCACAGATCAGTGGTGTAACCCGCGGAGGGGGGCCTTGCCCCCCCAGCCCCAAATAAACTGACCGTTCGTACAGTGTCTATGGAGAAGGACCCAAATTTGCCCCCTCAGAAAATGCCTCGGCACCCCTTCTCCCCCATTTCCAAAGGTCTGGTTATGCCACTGGCACAGATAATCTTACATACTGTTTTTACCAATGGAGTAAATTTCCACTTTTTCTCTTTCACCCAATTTGTGTACAACCCATATGAAGCCAGTGGTTCTTCTGAGACCAAAAAAGAACAACATTTTAAAAGAAACTGGAAAATCATGGGAAACAGAATTTTTGAGTGACCGCAACAGGGAACACAAACATTTTCTTCAAAAAAAAATTAATTCACCATTTCCTATGGCATAAATATTGATTAGTCATAAGCATTTTCAATAATGACCTCAAATGACCCCGATGACCTTGACTCTTATCATGCTACACTCTGAATTTTTGGTGAATACTCCTCTTTTGGTGGACAAAGTATTTTATGCATTTGACCTTGAACTGACCCCCTAAATGACCTACTTTGATATTACATCCTTCCTATCCATATGGATCACATACAATTTACTGAATGTTCACTTATTTCTGTGGACAAAGCATTTTAACAAATACCTCAAACAAGGTCCCGAACCGTCTAGTCCTCACCGGTGACTAATATCCCAAGCAGGTTTCAACACAATTCTAATTCAGTGAATTTTTCTGTCAATGCAATAGCAATATACTTAGGAGAAATTGTTTTTACCAATGTTATATCAAATTAAATTAACCATTTGTATACTAAGTTATCAATTTAATAACCGTAGCAATTAAAGCCTATTTGCACATTTTTGAGAGCGCCCCCAATTTTCAAAATTTGATATTTTTGCACTTTACGTTGTAATTGTCTAGAAACCTATACCTGCTAACAGATCTAAAAAATTCGTAGTTTAATCACAAAATAAGCGATTTTGTAATTAGAATTTGGATCCGATTGGACTTAATGGCAATATCTGTGAAATGCTACGTGTAATGTCCGTCCATGATGAAATAGTTCCACCTCGAAAAATAACCTCTAACTGACTTGCCCTAACTATTAAAACACTAATGGAGGAGCGTAGACACTTATCTTGACGCTATTTCCCGGTCATTTCAGAGAACATTGGAACCGTTTCCAGCAGCCGTTAATTATATCGGGGATCCCCGATAATAATTAATTCTAGTACAAAGTCCTTCGTTTGTGACACATACCTTTTCGAGCTTAACCATTCACAGGTATATTTTAACTAGCCAGTTACCCAATGCAACCTTTGTAAAATGTCCAACTTTTGAAAAATTGGGGGCGCCCTCAAAAAATTTGCTAATTGTGACTTTAAATGACCCTTGATGACCTCAAGAAGTATGCACATTTCTCACCATCCGTGGCGTAATATGCATAGAATAAAGCCGCAGCTCTTGTCACTGGTCCGCAAATGTATATTCCTTTGATTGTGATCTTATCTTAGGTCTCTACAACTGACATTCCTTCATGCTTGAAAGATGCACAACGTCTTGCTGTTCATCATGCCTCAGCATTAGGCCAATCAAGTAAGCAGATGACGCATTGATTTCAGCCCAGGCTATATAAAGGGCTTTGTAGTGTTGCTTTGGTCATTCTCATGAAGATCTCTTGTTTATTTCGATCATTCTCTATCAGGCGATACTGATCAACTCTTGTAAGACATCTTGGTGAGATTAGCCTGAAAAAAACATGAGAAGAGCAATAAGTATACCTCATAATTAACGGCAAGTGACCCCGATTGCCCATCAATTCAACGTTATTTTTCTTTCTAATCAAAATTACATATAAACATATACCCATACAATGAATGAGGAAAATGCCTCGATAGCCTAAACGGCCTGAAAACGAGCACACCGGAAGATTAACATGTTTAGAAGACACAAGAGACGCATACCTCATTTGCATAGTTAGCCACATACAAAACAATACCAACGTCAAACCAGGAGCCAAAAATTTTATGCACAGAAAAACATCAAATGTGATACTGCATAAAATGATATCCTAAGGGTGTAAACGATCAAAACAATAACTAAACCTCATACACTTAGTTTTAATCAAAATTGCGATTTGGTATGCAGTAGAAAGGTCATATTTTCTCCTACCAGTAAAATGTTAGGCCCAGGAAATATTTCCTTTTGATGTTGTTAGGCACAAAACCGTCTCCAAATGTGGTATTACTAGTACACACACTATACTATGGACAATTGGTACCATTTGTCTTCTACTAATATCAAACATGTTGGACAATTTCCAATCTCATATTATGTTCATTATGGATCCTGTGTGGAAAAACATGGATCGAAAACATAATAATAAAATTGGCGATTATGCCCAATATTATATGGTCTTGCTATGAGTTTGCGCCAATATTTTTGCAACTCATAGCTTGACCAAAAATATGGGCTCATCAATCAATCAATTTTAAACCAAAATTTGCAACCAGATGGTTTGGTGATAGGCTTTCCAATGTGTGAGAGAAGAGAAATGTTGCATGAAAAATGGCTCATAATAGGATCCCCTACTTTTAAGACATGTACTGGGTTATAATGTTTGGTTTCTTAGTTATGTGAATATGTAAATATTTGCTTCATGAAAAGATTATTCTGTTCCCTTATCTCCAAGTTTTTAAATTCCCATTTTTTTTAAAAAAAAATATCTACTAAATAGGATTAATATTGACTACATTTTTTACTAATACTTTTTAAACTGAATACTAACTGTAACCCTTAAAATTTAACATTAAGTCCAACCCACAGTCCCTAAACACTACCTAGCGAGCACATTCATTTAGAGGGATGTCAAAATGATGTTAACACATCAAAAACAGGTTGAGAGTTCATAAAAATTTACATCAAAATTGCAAATTGAATCAGGGTTCCCGCTTAGTATAGGATTTGGGCATCAAATGACAAACAGACTGGCTTAAATAAATTCAGAATGAGTAACAAATGAGTCCAATGGATGCCATAATTTAAGCCTCTGAAAGCCAAAAATATGTTTCCAAACCTCAAAAGCAAAATTTATAGACATAATATTTCTGCTAAATGCAGCATTCAAAATAGTGCTTATTGTGGGAAAAACCAAATTCACAATATTGCAATGGCTATCACTAATATTGTTTGACAGAAAACCAACTTAACATTAAGATAAGGAAATGTGATTAAGATAAGCAGTGGCGTAACCAGCGGGGGGGGGGGGGGGGGGGCAAGCCCCCCAAACAGAAACCCTTGCCCCCCCCTCAGCACCCCCCCAAATGAAATGACTTTTGTACAGTGTCTATGGAGAAGGACCCAATTTGCCCCCTCAAAAAAATCCTTGGCACCCCTTCAGCCCCCCCCCCCCCCATTTGCAAAGGTCTGGTTACGCCACTGAAGATAAGGAAAGGTGGATACCTCAAAGGTTGTCACCAACGGCACAATAGAAATCAGGAAATCTTACGCACCATGTATTTGGAAACTGATAAGCTATGATTAGTAGTACTACTACAACATTTGGTAGACTGGTTTTGGACCACAAAATATTCCACTGGACCAGATAATTCTGAACATTTGGAAATTATGGGCTCCAGTGGACTTCAGTTAAAAACCTAAGTGGGAACCCTGAATTGAATCGACGGCTAGGAATGACATCAAATCAATTTGTATTTTTGAGATATAAAAACTCTTGACCTGTTTTCAATGGGCATACACTGTACTGCTGAGTAACCCTAACACTAAAGTTATACTAAACCGAATCCTAATTTCCCTAAAACCTAAACAGAACCCTGTATATTGTTTCATACCATATCTGTACATAGACATTAAAAATGATCCATACTTTTTTCATAAAATCACCTATGTGTAAGAAAGATGTTTCAGCTTAGCCACTTGCAGGGATTTAGTTTTACTTCACTAAAACAATATCTACAATAATGAAAAGAACAATTTCAGCCAAAATTGTGGGCAGTGATTTACATTTTGAAGAAAATCACCTGGATACTGTTTAATTTTCAATTCATTAACTTGGGAATAAACTCACCAAAGTGGGGCTGACTTGATCACATTTTGCTGATTGCTGCACTCTCACCAGCTGTTGCATGCACTCTGCAATCCTCCTTGTTGTGGAACTTTCAGCATTAGCTGCCATCATTACGATTCACTTGAACTTCACACTGCATGGAATGATAATATTAATTGCGCCAACTTATTGTTATTTATACCTCAAGAACTCAGGTAATTAATGAGTTTTCCAGTAATGCGCAAACTTAATTTCAAAGTTATTGTGATGTTAATTTCAATGGCTGGTGAGGATGAGATCCCAGCGGGCATAGTCGTTTAGAGCAACGTCGAAACGACGTTGGCATGTCGAAAACAGGTCGACGGTTTTTATAAATTTACGTCGAAAATGCAAATTGAATCAACGTTTTAAGAACGACGTCAAATCGATTTGCATTTTCGACATAATAGTGTGTAAATTTCTAAAACTCTCGACGTCTTTTCGACGTTCCAGCGTCGATTGCCCACTGGGATGATGGCCACTAGATGATGGGAGAAATCTGTTACCGTATTCAACCTATTTAGCACCCTGGGCGCTTAAAGTGAAAGGAGGAGATTTTTTAGGATACAAATTTCTCTCAAATTGCACTTGATCGGTTGTAGACAGAGGACATTTTGAAGGTTTATTGGACAAACAAGCACAAATAATTGTTGGAACACTTTGTGCAGATTTGGTTCCCGCCCCCTCAATTCAATGTTACATGAGCACGAGCCCTCAATTCAATGTTGCATGAGCATGACACACTCGATCAATCTCGCTGCATATTATTTTCAACACTGACTTGGGAGGGGAAGGGGAGGGGGAAAAAGTTATAGTTACAATGCGTTTCAAGCCTATATCTCTTGCATAGCTGCCAATATTAACAAGTATTCCAAGGACTTATGAAAAAGATTGTAGATTCAGATGCTCAGTTGACAAGATATTTTTTAGAATCTTCTATTATATCACAATTGCAAACATTTAAAATAAATTTCCCTTTTTTTCCCACATAGGAAAAACATTTGTTACTATACAACACAATCAAAACATTAAACTGCATATGTACACTAAATAGGTATTACACATGGCACCAGTCATTTGGTAATGTAAAGTACATCCAGAATCAAGACAACCTATCAACAATACTGAGGATGAAAAGGGGATGAAAAGCACTATTGCACGACCAATGACCTCCATAAATCCAAAGTGGCCAACTGGGTGAGACCACATAGATAATATGTGGATCCTGGGTTTCCTACCGGAAATCATTTTTTACCAAACCAAACCAAAGTTTATGGAATTTGATTGTGCTACAATTAGTCATGCTTAAAGGGATTAGCAGCGATTTGCTAATCCGAAACATCGAAAAAATCATCAAAATTTGTATTTTTATATTTTTGTTACTGGCATGGATATGCGAACATAACCTGCAAGTGGTTGGCTTGAAATCCGTGTATTAAAGACAAGGCAGTACTTTTTATCCGATTCTGTAATTTCTATACGTGCGTATCAAAATTCCGACTTGAAATCAAAAAAGTCTTTCCCGGTGAATATCAGCGTGATATTATGCACCATGATCAATATAGTTTGACCTCGAACACAAACTTTATAGATTTTTGTTTATTCTGTACTGGTGTACACCACAATCAGCTGTTTAGTGTAGATTTTGTATGTCTATTTGCGGGAGACGGTATAACAAATTTCCTCAAATACTTCATTTTTTCACCATTTGGTGGTCTGTTTCTGCATTAATATGGAATTGTACACACTTATCCCTGATTTATAAGTTAAGAAATGCATCTCCACATATTTTTCGATTCTCTCACATTATCGCTGCTAATCCCTTTAAATACTGCACAATTGATAAATTCAATTCAATTGTTTAAAGGTCCATGGCCCGATCGCTAATAGCCTCGTCCCCAGAAGCCCCAGATTTTACCGGAAGTGGTCAACATTTTGGTATCAGAAGAAAGCTACTATTTTTCTCATTTACCCTGTGAAAAAAAAAAAAAAAAAAAAAAATATCAACAATACTGAGGATGAAAAGGGGATGAAAAGCACTATTGCACGACCAATGACCTCCATAAATCCAAAGTGGCCAACTGGGTGAGACCACATAGATAATACGTGGATCCTGGCAGTGGCGTAACAGGCGGGGGGGCAGGGGGGCAGGTTGCCCCCCCCTGACGACTTTGGCCGGGAAAAAATTTGCAAAAATCATGCTAAATCAGCCGTTTTTTAGCCCTCTGACCGGGAAAAATTGGCCTTTTGACCCCCCTGAGAGGGAAAATTTCCCAAGACTGGGAAATTTGCCCCCTCAGAGCGGGCAGGCCCGTTACGCCACTGGATCCTGGGTTTCCTACCGGAAATCATTTTTTACCAAACCAAACCAAAGTTTATGGAATTTGATTGTGCTACAATTAGTCATGCTTAAAGGGATTAGCAGCGATTTGCTAATCCGAAACATCGAAAAAATCATCAAAATTTGTATTTTTATATTTTTGTTACTGGCATGGATATGCAAACATAACCTGCAAGTGGTTGGCTTGAAATCCGTGTATTAAAGACAAGGCAGTACTTTTTATCCGATTCTGTAATTTCTATACGTGCGTATCAAAATTCCGACTTGAAATCAAAAAAGTCTTTCCCGGTGAATATCAGCGTGATATTATGCACCATGATCAATATAGTTTGACCTCGAACACAAACTTTATAGATTTTTGTTTATTCTGTACTGGTGTACACCACAATCAGCTGTTTAGTGTAGATTTTGAGACACCGTCACTGTATGTCTATTTGCGGGAGACGGTATAACAAATTTCTTCAAATACTTCATTTTTTCACCATTTGGTGGTCTGTTTCTGCATTAATATGGAATTGTACACACTTATCTCTGATTTATAAGTTAAGAAATGCATCTCCACATATTTTTCGATTCTCTCGCATTATCGCTGCTAATCCCTTTAAATACTGCACAATTGATAAATTCAATTCAATTGTTTAAAGGTCCATGGCCCGATCGCTAATAGCCTCGTCCCCAGAAGCCCCAGATTTTACCGGAAGTGGTCAACATTTTGGTATCAGAAGAAAGCTACTATTTTTCTCATTTACCCTGTGAAATCTTAGGGCCAAAGGATGTTTGATTTGGAAGTTAAGAGCGAAAATGTATCCCATTTTGGTCGACCAATATTAATTTTACACAGTAGTCTATGGAGCTTACAAAATCACGTTTTTAGCTCTCACATGAGAACGGATTGAAATATCGGCGTGAAAATTTACAGATGGGGTTTTGGGGTGAAGGCCAAGGCTATCAAGATGAAAACTTCATATCCTTAAATCGGGACATCCCCCTTTAATTTGCTAAATCTCAAGTTTTTGCATTTTGCAATATCTGAAAACAAAAAGTCGAAGCAGTTACTCATTCAGTTAATAGGATTGGTTTAAAACTTTCTCAAAGGTATTTGGGGCCACAAATAGCATCATTGCTTCTTCAAAGTAAACGCAATGCTATTGGAAAGGTTCAAAAATACATTTCATTCAGTGCCAAGAAGTTAGTGTAATTTTTGTTAAAATCATTTGAGGCTGGGTTCAAAAGAATTTGTATTCCTTAAATACATTTTCTTTCATGTAGGGATTGTATTTGAGCTTTAAAGAGTGATTTCTTGCATCAAATCAGACTGACTTTGCATGAAGATGCATAAACTCTATGGACTTGTGCCAATGTTTAGAGATGAAAGAGGGAATTGACAATAATAAATATCATAAGCAATAGTGTGGCTGAAATGGAAAATGGTATTTACCATATTATGTATAACTATTTAGACAGCTGATATAAATCCTGTGGTTTCAAAACTTTGTGGAGTGGAGACTTCTTTGTGTGTTACCAACCATGACTGATGCTCATGACAGTTACAGGCCTAACGTCCGACAGTCGTCCGACATCCTCTGGTCTGATGAGCGACTTGAAACTTCCTTGAAACTGTTAATCCCTTTGAAGGCTCAACATGAACACACAATTGTAGGGGCATTACAAATAATTCCAGAGATTTTCTCTGAGAATGTTTTTTTGATTGACTTAATAGAGTCCTTGTGGAAGATTAAGATGTTTGACCCAACGCAATTCAAGCAATAAAAACTCACTCCAAAAACAAAAATCTTGACATATGGTTTTACAACAAACACACTTAAATTAGGACATCCTTCGGGCTTTACATGAGACCATGGGTTCGTGGTGTGTACATATTGTGTTGTTTGTGTATTTATTTATTATTTTTTTTGTGCTTTATGAATAAAATTGAAATGAATATCATGAGATTATCATTTATAACATGGGGCAGGCGTTTGTTTGTTTTGTTCTTGTCCTTCCGTCGTTCATGGTTTTCTACCTAGCACACTTTTTGTTCAGGGGGTGAATATAATTAATCTGACCCCACCATTCACTTTATTAAATTTTCAGGCGAGGAGTAAGATCTCTTTTCTGCAGGAAAACAATAAGCAAGTGCTTCTATGCCCCCCCAAATAGTCGCCGCTGGGTGGTTAATTTCTCACCAATTTCTCACCGGGATGATGGTCAACCCTTATAATTTCCATGCTTGGCAGGTGGGGACTGTTCAAGATGTTCTGAGAAACCCTAATATTAAGGTTACCGGTCGCAATCCTAGCGAAGAAAAGAGAAGAAATGAGTTTCTTGATGGTGTGTGGTATTGAAAGTATATTAGCGGTATGAAACCTAAGACCCTACTACAATTTGTACGGATTTGACCTTGACAAATAGTAACGTTCAGCCACTTTGAAAAAAAAGAGTCAGTTTTCGATTTAGGGTAGGTGGTCGAGTAGAAAAATGCCAATGGTTACCAGGTGTTAGGGGAACCATATGGTGTGGCTCATCACCTGGGTGGATGTAGAAAATTCAGAAGGTGGTGCACCATTATTTTTTGTGCCAAAAAAAGGTCAAAATTGACCCCAAATTAGGTAAACAAATCATAAACGAATGGTTTGAATTTATTTATTTCCGAATTCATATTGAAAATGTATACTAATAAAATTCCTCCACTCTATAAGTGTAGATTGAAGAGAATGATGTTGTGGGAATCTGGGGTTAATTTTTTTGGGCCCGGAAAGGGGCCAAAAAAGGGGTCCAAAATTGACCACAAATAAGGAAAAAATAGAATAGTGATTCCAACTTCCATATTAATGGAACAGTATTTATTTTCCCACCCCATATATAGCTTGTAGAAGATTCAAGGGAAGAATTGAATGTTGGAAAATGGGGTTATTTTTGACCCCTGAAAGGGCAATAAAAAAAAAGGGGTCAAATTTTAAATGGTGACCCTATTAAATTTAGGCTAAAAAATCATAGATTTGTACGATTTTTTTTTTTACTTCGAATTTCATATTTGAAATGTAATACTATTAAATTCCCCACTATATTAAGAAGAATTTGAATGTTGGAATATTTTTCAAAAAAACAAAAGGGGTAAAAATTGAAAACCCAAAAATATGGTTAAAAAATTAAAATATTCGATTTTTTATATTTGTTTTAATTCTGAATTTTAAAATGTAATCGTATATAGTTAATTTGCCCCACATATACGGCTTGTACATTGAAGAATTTGAATGTAAACCCTGTAAATCAAACCCAAGGAAGGGTTTTACAGCCAGAAATGGGCCAAAGGTTAAAAAAATGACTTGAAACTTAAAAATGGGTAAAAACAAGGGCAATTGTATTTGGTATGCAATGTTTAAAATTATTAAGGCAGGAAATTTCAATGACAATGCCAATTTTAAATCTTTATCACTTTTATTAGTAGTGAACATCCAAAATTGAAAACTTGGATAATTTAGATGGTCAAATTTAACACCCAAATTTGGTTCACAAAACTTATATTAACCAATTAATTACAGTTTACAATCTGGCAGTATTGCTCTGTTAAAATTGGTAATAATAATGCACAATATGAGGCTGGGTTGTAACCAGGGGGGGGCGGGGTGTGGGGCTGACGGCTCTATTCCAAAAAAGCCCCCATAACGCCTAAAAAAGGTCAAAATAGATTTTGTGATGAAAATATGTAGGTAAAAAAAGTCCACATTTGGCCAGATTGGCCCCCTTGTAATTTGGGGTGACCAAAATTTGGCCATTGTAATTTTTTGGGGAAGTTCCCCTTGAAAAAAAAAAAATTGCCCCCGTCTCCTAATTTAGTGTTCCTTTTCCTGGGACATTCGCAAGAAAAAAAACTTCGAAAAGGGATTCAAAAGGCCAACCCCAAAATTGGTCAAAAATTTAACCCAATAACGGCACAATTTCAGTCCTTTTCATCAAAACTAGGGTTAAAAACAATCCAGTAGTAGAGAAACAGGTGGATACTTCCAGAATGAACGCTATCCTAAAAAAATGTTTGTTTTAAATTGACTATTTTGGTTTATTTCTGTCCTGAAATTATCACACTGTTTTTACTATTATGGTTACGTATATAATATGAAAAGTCTGTTGTTCCAGAGCAAACTAAGGATTGCTTTTTACAGGCCTGGTGTGGAAACATCTTACTGGATGGTGCAGAAAACATGTGACATTGAAGGGGGAGCTTCAGGACTACTTTTTAAGTGGCCCAACTTATTACAGGGCAAACTCATACCAGTTAAAAATATTTCCTGGAAAAAAACATCCTACCGGAATATGGACATTCTATGGTGGGCACAGAATAGAGCCACAGTTCGAGTGGGCCATTGCTTTCAAGGTCAAGGAAAAAAAGATTATATCAGACCTTTCTTCTGTGGCGTCTGCCATGTCCCCAAGGTAGAGGGTAGAGATCCACTAACCACCGCTGATATGCTAGCAGCAGAAGAGGATTACCAGCTTACTTTGAAGTGGGGAGCAGCATTACAAGATAAAAGCACAGTGTTGCAAAGAGGTACGCCACGGATTTAGACAAAAGTCAAAAAAAGATGATGATATTGTCCCCCGTTTCCAAAAACATGGCAAAAAAATCGTTTGTCAATTGATGCAAACATCTATGTTTGGTTTGCCAGCTGACAAAAAAGGTGCACAAACATGTGTTTCTATGGAGTGGCTTCTCAAAAAGCATAGCTTTTAATTGCCAATAGCAAATTGATAGCTTTAATTTTCACCATCTTGTGGTGTCCTATTTTGAACCTCTTTTGGGCCCCCTGTGCTAGGGTCAATTTTTTGGGTCAAATTGGGATTAAAGATTCCACTCCTTAGGCCAAAGTAAAAAAAAAAAACAGTTGATCGTCCCAGGCCCGCGCTCCGATTTTGGGACGCCGCCACCGATTGTGTTATTTGTTATTTTTTTTAAAAAGCAAACAAACAACCACCAAAAAGAGGATACTAAAAAAGGGGAAAAATGAAAAGGGTAGTCCAACAAAAAATTATCGGAGCCACTATTTAACTCTCATACCTATTTAAAGGGTCCTTCATTTTTGTTGAGCAATTTATTCAAACCTTCTTGCATGCTACTATTTCCACAACGCAAACGCAATCTTAAATATATCGGTAGCCATCTTAGACATGCGGACATCTTTGAAATAATAATAAAATTAAAAAATAAGGCCTCCCTACCAACTCGTTTCACCGTCCGACTATCACTGTTTTATTTTTTGCTTGGCCTTAAATAGCCTCGTCCCCGGATCAAACATATTTTACAGAGTGATCAGAATATAATATTGGTGTCTGTAGACAGGTACTATTTGTCTCATTTACTCTGTGAAATCGTAGGACTAAAATATTTAACTTAGATATTATTAGATATAACTTATAGAATTTATTATTTTACACAGTTATTTAGGGGTGGAGGCCATACGGGCACGATAATTAACAGATGGGTTATTGGAGTCAGTCGATTCAATCAAGATGAAACTTATATTACATTGGGGTGTATCTTGACCCATAGGTCAAATTTAGTTTATTACCAGCCAATATTTAATAGAAATGAGGTTTCCATTTTTTTAGAATCTTACAAATGCATAAATGGCATGATTACCTTGCCTTTTTAACTTTTTAACTGACTCATATTTGGGTCAATTTTGACCCTTGTTTGCTTTTTCTGGGTCAATTTTGAACCCATATATTCCAACATTCAATTTCTTCTTGATCTACTGCTATAGTGCAGAAAATTAAATACTACTGCTTTTATATAAATGTTGGAATAAATACAACACCATTCTATGCTTTTTACCTTATGGGGTCAATTTTAAGACCCTTTTTCACCCTTTCGGAGTCAAATTGACCCTAGAATTCAACATTCCAATTCTTCTGGAATCTTCTGCGATAAAGTGGGGGCAAATGAAATAGTTGGAATACATCCCCATTCTATGATTTTGCCCCATTTGGGGTGAAATTTAACCCCTTTCTTGTCCTTTTCTGTCGGGTCAATTTTGACCCAGATGGCAACATTCAATTCTTCTTAAATGCACGGCTATAGAGCGGGAAAATTACACTCTATATTTTAAGATGAGGTTGGAATAAATACATCACCAATTCTACGATTTTTGTACCTTACCATATTAGCCTTATTTTTAACCTGCTTAGAGTGGAAAAATTAAATCATTGCATTTTAGTATAAAGTTGGAATTAATTATAATTCTATGATTTTTACCTTATTTGGGTCAATTTTAAGC